>JAQIWN010000001.1:0-181369 GCA_034699025.1 Entomobrya cf. arborea Gr-Col-00668 | reverse complement strand
AAAAAAAGATTATTGTTCTAAGGGATCGGATTAACTCTTTCAACGGCTTATCGGTGGTTGTCACAATCGCCATTTGACACAGGGCCCAGACCAGAGGCTAGATTATTACTTCGCTTTATTTTGCTGCTGATTGTGTGGTACAATGCGGCAGAGCGTTAAGCGCAAGTTTACTACATGAACGTGATCTTCAATACGATTGCTCATATCTAGAGAATGCTTTAGAATGCACCTGCAAGTAGGTATGTAGGTATATAAACTACACATGCACCTGTAAAATGACTCATAGTAATATATTGCAAGGTTAAAATTGCATACAACACACTTATCAATCGGTTTCTTATTGATGGGAGAGTACGTTTATTCGTTATACATTTTAACGCGTATCTAAACGAACTGAAGGTGTGGGGTGCACGGAATCTCATATTTTCTATTTAAATAATTCACAGGAAACTTTTTTTATAGCAAACGGGTAACCTATTTACAGCATACGTGATGATGGTAGTGGTACCTCCTTTCCTCTTAAAAGAATAATGACATTAGTGTCATGTCATACCACGTGTCTTAAATTACTATTATTGTATAAAAAAGGCTAATCTTGCATGACCAACAGACCAACTATAGCTGAAGACTCGTTTAAATTGATCCAAATCTAAATCGTTCATGTCGAAGTAAATTTGAGAATAACATTATATTAGTCTGCAAAAAAAAACAAGATTCCTACCCAATCACCGCACCACCGTATACCAAGTGTGATTCCTCTAAAAAAACATAATCTGATTGTATATTTATAAATAAAGTTAATTTTATGTTTAAGATTTTATATATAAACTGCAACATTGCACAGTTTATAGAATCCCACATGCTTTGCAATCTGACACACTGAAGCGTTTCACAAAAACGGTTAACTACGCATCCTTTCTCGTGCATAGCCGCAATCCCAATCACAATCACAATACAAATCCACCTACATGCTTTGTATTTTTACATGCAATAAACCTGACTTGATGATTATATGAAATCTTCTTTTTGCTATTCATCATCCACATCATCATCATCACTCACTGCACTTTGTTTACGCAGCAATATTTTCTTGTAGCGGTTTATGGGTACGCAACAACGCAACAATATGAATGGGTACTGGTACTACCCTCTTCTTCTTCTTCTATTCAATCAAACCATCACCATATTACCTGCACCTGAACTGAAGTCTGAGTCTGAACAAGAAAAAACATCTTTGTATCCTCATCTTCTTCTTGTTTTGCTTTTGTATGCATACACTTATTTTGCAGTTTGGTTTGGTAAACGAGAAAGAAGATCATTGTCCCCATTTCGTCCACATATCTTACTCCACACACAATGCAATGTACAATGTACGCAATGCGATGCGAATGCACTAAAACTGATAATAATGATAATAAAAATACATGATCCTCTCTTTTCTTTACTTTACAACAATATTATTCTTCTTTATAATTTTAAAACATAGCATATTTTATTGCAAGGCTGGTAGTATGGTGATGGTAACTAATAATCATGATGAATACGTACATGGCACTGCTTACACAAACAATACACATGTAAAAATTTCAAAACAAGTCAGTCAGTCGGACGGAGGAGCATCATCATCAACCAACATGGCATTGGCATTGAATTTCAAAGTTAGTAAATCCCAGTAATCAGTCAGTATTCAGTATCATCATCACCTCAGGTTTACACAGAACACCACCATTCCTTCTGATGATGACCATCATCATCTTTCGTCTCCTTGACTACTTGGTTGACTGAAATTTTTACAACTGAACTGGTGAATTCAAAAACTCAGATGGTGTATACGTCTTCTCTGATCTTAGCCTGGTAACCCGCAGCTTCCTTCCGTGAAAAATAAATTGTACTGTTTTCTGAGGATTTTCCGAGGGTCATTTATTATTTTAGCGTTACAAGAAAGGGAAAAATTACCTGTACCCTTTTGCTTTTGTTTGGTAACCTTATAAAATAGCATGGGATTTGAATGAAGGTGAAGGTTACCCGAAACAGGGCAGATTTTCTTTTGGACTGTTGTCCTCTGTGACTTTTATAAAAATTAATATATGGGTCATTCCCACCAATAGCGAGTTTAGACATACTACCCGAAGGAAAAGGAAGTGGTGAAGGTGAAGAAGTATCTGCATGTATACTTGTGAGTGTGTGTTTAACAATTCCATTGTTTGGTAAGGTGATGGTGCTCAAGTGTTAGTACCTCTTTTTTTCCGTCTTCAACCACCATACCAACACCCAGCAACCTAGATTTTCTTCACAAGACTTTGTTTATGCTACAAAACCAAAGTAAAATCACCACCAGGCAAAATAGAATAGAATGAACGAAAAAAAGAAAAAGTTAAGATCCATCATTGTCAGACTGGAAAAGCTGTGTGTATGACATGTGTGGTGTTCTAAAAGGATTTGCTGGTGCAAACAACAAAACAACAGCAAGTTCACTTTTTATAGTCAATGTAGACATTAAATACATGCACAAGTAATTTTTCTGGGATTGCATAGAAAATCTTGTTCAGTGTAGTTATCTGAGTCATTCATCATATCCCTAAAGCGCCCTTTTGCGTCATTTGCTGCTTTGTAGGCGTCACGTCTTGTGCGTTAACTGTGTTTGGTTGTTGACTGAGTGCGTCGGGTGCTCTTGTTTTGTGTTTTGAGTTGATAGTTTTCTCATTAAAAAATACACGCACCAAAAGTGTATATAAATAACAGCCAGGTAAATTAATAACGTTAAAATTTACTGTAATTAAAAATAAAGACATTTAAAAATAAAGTACTTATTTTTGTAATGTGCTGTAAATGTCCATATTTTATATGAAAAAGTGAAATAAAATCTGCGAAAGTGATTTTATTTTTAGTAAAATTATTTTTTTTAATATGCAAAACTTAAACCACCACCGTAAACACGACTACGACAAGCTCTCAAATATGCTTTCATAAATTGAAATTATGAAAATATTAAACTAACTTTAATAGAATTATACTTGGTTTTATGCTCATTATACTAATGGCCATGTCTATCTCTTTTCCTTCCAGGATGAAGCCGGCAACGTGGTATATCAGCATGCTGCTAGTAGCCTTTCTCTACATTTATTTGACATGTGTACAATATATACGGGGTGAAGAGATAACCATCCCTCAGACATCCCGACAGTCACTTCATGGTAAGTCAACCGCAGTCTCTCTCTCTCTCTCTCTACACAGTATACTGCTTTAACTTAAACAACTTCTCCAGAAGAAGAGAGCAAGTAAACCAAACCAAGCTGCTACTGAGCCCCAAAAGATAGAGAAATAATTTTTCAAGTTTTCTCCGTGACCATGCCATGCAATGCCTGAGCCTGAGCGTGAAATCACGGATGGGAAAACAAAGACGATGGGATGAAAATGCTCTGCTGCTTTTCCACTTTCTATTTTCACACGTTTTCACTCTGATATGACAAACCAGGAGCGTGTGTGGAATACCCATACTTATAAATATGTACATGTATATTGTACATCATAGTCGGATCACTTTTTAGAATGCTTTACGGCAAAATGAGCATGTAAAATGCGTAAAACGCTTGGCAATTAGGTTTCGTTTAAACTGGAGAAGTGGGACATATAAAACCAAACAATGTATCTCTGCAAATGACACGACAAGGTGGATAAAATCTTTTCTGGTTTACTTTTACAGCTCGCGCTGTACGAGAAGGTTTTGGAGGTGGAAAATTTCACAATAAACAAGGACCAGTGACTGGACCATCGCTTCGTTTTGACTACCACAATTATGATGACTTAACCTCATATTTGCGGAATGTTAACTCAATGTTCCCTAACATAACGGCGTTGTATTCTATTGGGAAAAGTGTACAAGGTACGTAAATATACACGTAAAGAAAAAGCAATTATGTAAACAGTGGAAAAGTGTTTCACTCATTAACTTACAACTTAGCTTTAATGCTTAGTCTACTTTACTAATAAAACCCCTTTTTACTTTAATATTTTGATTGTAGGACGGGAGCTGTGGGTTTTGGTGGTTTCCACTTCACCGTACAAACACGTTCTTGGCATTCCAAATGTTAAATATGTGGCTAATATGCATGGAAATGAGGCTGTTGGAAGGGAAATGATGTTACATTTGATACAGGTATGCATGATATTCTCTCTTTATGTGTCTTAAGTATTTAGCCGACCAGCTTACGGCTACATCATACCACCAACCACTCA
Source organism: Entomobrya cf. arborea Gr-Col-00668 (assembly GCA_034699025.1). NCBI lineage: Eukaryota > Metazoa > Arthropoda > Collembola > Entomobryomorpha > Entomobryidae > Entomobrya > Entomobrya cf. arborea Gr-Col-00668. Next base: position 177,133 of record JAQIWN010000001.1, on the reverse strand, counting down.
AAATACATATTAATGACCAGACCAGAAAAGCAAGAAAGGAAGTGAAAGTATTAAGTCAAGTCAGTGAAATGAATACTAGCTGGAGATATGCATAGTTTTTTTTGTATAGAATCCGCCGAACGAAATGGTGCTGATGATTTTCTACTAATGACCTATTAATTCTTCATCTAGGTTGGGTGATATCACCCATGAGATAAGGTCCATATACTGTTTTTGGTTGGTAAACGAGCTAATGAAGACAAGAGCAAGTAGGCAATGAAATGAACCTTGTAGATTTTCCAAGAACAAGTGTAATTTGTAATTCTTTTAAGAAGAGTGAAAATTTGAATACTTTGTACATTATGATAACAAAGGTGATTGCCTAGGGACTAGGGACTGCTAAAATAGTGCTAGTTTCCATTTAAAATAATAGGGCCTTCAAAATAGCTGAGGGGTAATTTTGGTGAATAGTTTTTGGTGGTGTGGTGTACTTAAAAGAATGTAGAGTAAACGTTGATGTAATCTCTGGACTAAATAAGCACTGATTATTATCATCTAAAATTCTAAATGTTTTCAACAACGTGATAAATTCACACCAAAGCTATTGAACCAAGTTTCTTTTATGACTTAATTTGTTTGTTTTTTTTCTTTTCTCTTGGAATTTTCTATAGTACCTTGTAACACAATACCCCAGAGATGACTACACGAGATGGTTATTGGAAAATACGAGAATTCATATAATGCCCTCTATGAATCCAGACGGTTACGAGGTGTCTAAAGAAGGCACTTGTGAAGGTGGTCAAGGAAGGTAAGCAAAAGTATTAATTAGAGGTCTAATTAAATGGCTTAATGACTTTTTTGTGTTATCTGCTCTCTTAAATTTTCAATTTGCTAATAATTTAATCCTGCTTACATGTTTATTGTAGTCTCCGAAAAATAGACAGATAATTCCCACCACCCATCCAATAAAAAAGCAATTTCATAATTAGTTATAATCCGCCTTGAATCCCTATTTCATACAACTTTGATGACAAATTACATTTTGTTTGATGGAAAAAAACTAAAGCACACTCAAATATTTTACTTTTTTCGGGTAAACAAGATGTAATGGACCGCTATCAAAGTTGTACTTGTTGTAGCTTTGCCGCAAAAGAAAAGTGTAGTAATGTTGATGTTGTATCATAAGTTTTTGTGCTAAAAGCAAATAAATAAATACACATCTCGTTGTGCAGATCAACTCCTTGAGCTTTGGAGGAAGAGAAAAACCATTTTTCCACTAGGGCCATTTATTTTGCCATAGAAAGCAAAAAAAAATATGTTTTTTCTTGTGGTTTGGTAAGCAGTGGTAAATTTTCTTGTCTTTTGTAGTGTGTGTGGTAGTAGTAGTAGTATTAGTATCAATACAACACAAGAGAGCGGCTTTGTGTGGAGGCATCCTGCATAATGGAGTGGTGTAGCTGTAGCTTTATATATTAGACAGTGGGCAAAACTAGGAACGTGATGTGATTAATAAGTTGTAGAAGAGGAAGAAAGTCGTAGAGTTTGTTTTAGTCCCTTAGCAGGCGGTCCGTAGAGAGTTTGTTAAAAGGATTTTCCAGCAACATCTACAACAATAGAAGGGGGTGGTCAAAAGTAAAGAGACAGAATTCCAATTTTAGTGATAAAAAGAAGAAGAAAATCATGACTTACCATTTCAGGATTCAAATTGTTTAGTAAATGAGGATTAGCGGAAAAACATCAATTGTATTATTCTTAAGTTATTTAAATTTAGGTACAGATTTTACATAGCTTCTAAAAAGAAAATCGAATCATTATAAGGTTTAAAATATTTGATAATTTATATCTTCCAAATTAAAAAAAAAACTTTTGTATGACTTGTATAAATACAAAAATTACTAAAAAATATAGCTTCGAGCTAGAAAACGGAAGTAGAATACGAAGTTGAATGGAATACATAATCTAAGTTCAGTAGAACATTATTTTAGTTCCTCTACTTTGTATCCCCGCCTTACTACAAGAAAAAACTGACAAACGTGTAAGCTCCCATTTATCCATATACAACAACTATCCTTTACGGGAGTGCTCTATGTGCTCATTTCACTTTTCTATTGAGACACCCTACGAGTAGCCCTTCCTTCAGTTGTTAATCGGCAAAGGAGGCCTGACATCTAGTCAAATGTGCTAAGTTACGTTTCCCTGGTCACTCTAGTGTGAAGAAATAATGGCACTGACACATTTATTCAAGTACATCATGACTTATTGCTAAGAAAAAAATCTTTTTACCATGTGTGTTAACTAAAAAAAAATAGTTACACTCTTGAACACTAAACCATAGCAGTGCAGTAGTAGTAAAGAAATGTTCACGTTGACAATGTTTACAAAAAAAAAGAAATGTATCAGGAAACCAAGCATTTTTACTGGACCGTAGAAGAAGATGAAAAAAAAACTTGATATAAAACAGGATGTAATGATGATGGCAAAAGAAAGTAAAAATTCTACTAATAAAGTACACTCGTCAAACGGGAATTGGCAGAGAGAGTTTTACTTCTTGCCTTCCTTTTTTATGGTTTTAGTCACCAAAAAAATTACTACCACCGCACCACCACCAGTTCCTTAAAAACTGATGATCATGATGGTAATATTGCGGCTGAAAGGAGATTTAAAAGCTTTTTGTGTGGTAAAAAAAACATATTTCTATTGGCAATATACATCCGTCCGTTTTCATTCCCAGTGAAAGTGAATGAAAAGAAAAGCTAATGACTTTTGGATAACGTTCCGCCAATGCCCATGCCCATCTTTTCTCACTTTCTTTTGTGATACGGAGATGTAGAGCAATAAACACTTATGCTGAAATGTGTAAACGTCAGAAAATAGGAAAATCGTTAGCTTACCACCACATTGTTTATGTTTTGGTCAGAAATAAAAATCCTTTCATTTCAATCATAAAAAAGCCAGGATTATTTCTATGGGTAAAAAAAAGTTTGGACGTGCGTGATATGATATGATAATGTTTAGTTCTTTTTATTATGAGAATGAATGCCCATTAAAAATGATGATAATGATGTGTCTAACATGACACGTATTCTCCCGCTGTGAAAACAGACCTTGATCTGGATTTTATGAGGGAAATGAAAATAATTTTATAATGGATGGATGGAGTAGTATACAGTTTGGCAATAATTGTTTAATTCTCAAAGCCAGTTGAGTAGTGTGTGTGTGTGGTAAAATGAATTACTTCTTTTTGTGCTTTTTCTTGTGTAGGTACAATGCGAGAGGATATGACCTGAATCGAAATTTCCCCGATTTTTTCAAAACGAACAATGCAAGATCTCAGCCAGAGACAGAACATGTGAAGGAATGGCTGTCGAAAATTCAATTTGTACTCTCAGGGAACTTTCACGGAGGAGCTTTGGTTGCCTCGTATCCATTTGACAACAGTGCCAAGTCAAGTAAGTGCCAAAAAAGTAGATTGTTAGTATGGATGTTATGTTGTGTGCAATACAATTTAAATATCATATGCCATGCCTGCAGTGCAGAAGGAAGTTGTGGTAAATTAACAGTAATTTTGTAATTGTCTAAATCAAGTCATCTAAAATCTTCGTGTTTAGTGTATAAATTATATTTATTTACGTCATACTACCACCGCACCATTCTCGTTTAAGCACACTTACATTTACAACTAATAGTTGAAGTGTGCTGGCACAGCAATACAATTTTTAATTATCTGAATCGAAAGGAGTTAAATTCTACAAGTTTTAATTGAATATGCTAATTGAAAATTTGCCATAAAGCTAATTACTACTGAGGCACCGGATACCACACCGACGCGACGCGAGTCAAAAAACTTGGAATTTTAACTAAATGAAAATAGTAATTTGAATTTGAGTAATTAAGTGGATTGGTTCAGTCAAAATAAGCTTGCACAACCATTTTAGTCCACGAACGATATAAAATATTTAATTATTCAAGCTTGTAAGCTATAAATGCAAACGAAAGACAAAGCAAATGAAGGTTGACACTTGAACAAAAACGAAATCGAATTTGTAGGATAGGAAATGGGTTTATAAAGATTACAGTTATGGGATCCATAGAAATTCAGAAATCTGTTTATCTACCTTAACTGATCTAATATTCGCTTTTTCTGCCATAATATATTATTCATACTTTTGCGGTGTGACTCCTGACTTGACACTAAACTACAAAAGTAGTATAACTATCATGTTTTATACATGGCTTCGTTTGTTTTTCTAGTGACGTAAGTTATTTTTCGGGGTGACACATTTGTAAATAATATATTCCACAAAGTGACTAGTCACAAATCACCATAATTTAATCCAAAAAACTAAAAATAGCTATTTGTAATGTCCTTCATAATTAAACTTGTTTTCTCTTGCTTTGTTCTCTTCTGCTGCTTTATCAACATTGGAATTGGAAAGGACTTTGTCGTTCCACTTCGTCGTGTAAAGGTAAATCTCACATTCCCCCAAAATCCCTTTTTTCCATCCGCCTACCACCACCACCGCACCACAGCGATCTTAACAAGTAGTGTCTGTCACTGTTATCTCAACTGTAAAATATTTTATCTTTAACAATCAGACATTCCCAATAATTACCAACCAGTTCAGTGCAATGTTCGACCATCTATAAAATTTTCTCCGTATATCTCCACCCATATCCATTGAATATACTTTTCTTTCAACTTGGTTGGTGGCTGTCATCATTCTCATACAGATTTTCCCTTCTAGTCTTTTTTTATATTCAAGTCTCGTTTTATTATTATTGTTACGTCTTGTGTCTCACCAACCACCCCGATCAAACCAGCCATGCCATGCCAAGCAAACCAACCAACTCTTCCAATTTTTTTTAACGAATCGACTGCACACTACAGTCGCAATGTTGTATGTCGAGCAATGTCTAATCATGCCTTCTTGGCTTTCACTTTTTTTTTGCGTGACTCCAACGAGAGACACTGATGTGACTGTGAAGTACCCTCTCGAGTGCCGACCCTCGAATACTCTCTAGACTTCCCCAAGACTTGAACAGTATTTCATGATGGTTTAAAGAAGCCCAACAAAAAAAAAAAAGAGCGAGTATCTATCTCTTGCTCTCTTTTTTGTTCTAAAAATAAGATATGTATCTCTCCACCAAAGCAAATAAATAGTTTAGCGTTTTTAGCTAATCAAGTCAATAATAGCAAAAAGAGTAACGGAATACAATCACATTAGTAATTCCAAAGTCTTTGCACGTTTCGTAGGGAGAGAAACAACGCACATACAAAAACAAACTGGAAATAATGTTGTAATGTAGCAAGTCGTGCTTAAAAGTTCAGTCAATACTTTAGTAAAAACTAAAAAAAAAAGAGACAAAGAGATCTAGAAAAATAAAGTAGGACAAAAATAGATTGCAAAAAGAAATTCCCAAAATTTCGTACGATTATTTCTCAGGTTTACCAAAAAAAATCATAATGGCTATTTGTATTATGGATTGCTACAGAATGGATGCCAAACGTGGCTTACAGCGGTACAGATTACATTTTCAAATTTAATTTAAAACCATACAAACATTTAAATTGCATACCTGCCTGTGTAGTTTTATAGATTTTATGACTTTCGTAGTTCAACTGACAAACTACAAATCACAGTGACCAGATTAAGTCATTGCTTTAGATTTTGAACCAATTTTTACAAAATTATTAAGTAGTTTTGTTGTTTGAGGTACTTCGTTTCCAAGTTTCATGCTAGCAGTGTACTTTTACATTAATGTTTGATCTTACATATTTTACACACGTGAGCCATAATAATAAGCAGAAAATGACATGATGATAAATAGTGTTTTGGCTTTTAACTAAATGAGATTCGCCATGAGAACTACTGAATTGCCAGTTTTTTTCCCCTCTGAGATGGAATGATTTAGTTAGAATAAAACCAGTACAGTGTTGCGTCAGTGTTATGTTCATTTTACCCCAAAAGTTACTTCAGAAGAATACTCAATACTCACTCAACTCCTCAGTGTAACTTTTTTCCCGTTGTATTTTTTTCTCTGTTATCCTTATAGTTATTCAATTTGATTTTTTTTCAGTGCAGTAATTTATAATTTTCACGTATTCTTTATGTTAGTCATGATGTGAATTTTGTATTTCTTTCCATTTTCTCCCATGTACTTGTACACCATCATACCATACCAGTAAAAGTGAATGGGTGTTTTTTTATCATCACTCTGACTGTTGAGCATGATTTTTTGTTCTGAATCTCTGTACATTGTACTTATATATTTTGTAAGTATGTAATGTAGTGTGTGCAGTTGAAATAGCCATTTTCTCTAATCCAAGTTGTCTCTTTTTGCCCAACTTCTTGTTGCATCGTGTAGTGTTCCAGAGCCTTTCCTCGTCAGAGTCAGTAACTCCTGATGACGACACGTTCAAACATCTTGCAACCGTGTACTCCACCAACCACAAGAGGATGTACCAAGGAAGACCATGTAAAGGCCAGAGTGGATTCAAGAGTGGAATAACAAATGGAGCCAAGTGGTACCCACTTATCGGTAAAAAGAACAAGAATAAAAACACACAAAAAAATCTTTTTTTGAAAAATATGTTATAGTTATGACTTATGACGATGATAAATAATTCAAAAAAATACTTTTAAGAAAAAGTAGAGCAAAGTGTACCGTACACACGTACATAAGTATATCATCAATTTTTAAAGATGAGATGTGTGTGATGTGACGGTAACAAATTTTTTTGGGCTTGTAAAAAAATGTCAGTCTACTTTGTTTATATGTATGGCTTTGTTATCTGTTTTGTAGGAGGAATGCAAGACTTTAACTACATTTGGCATGGTTGCATGGAGATCACTTTGGAAATTTCATGTTGCAAATTTCCACTTGCTGAAGATCTCGAGAGATACTGGAGAGAGAACAAAGAGGTAAGGTGGAAAACAATGTATTTATTTGATGATCGTGTTGTCTTGATTGCTCTCGATCTGGATACTTTTCGTTTTTGTGTGAAAAAATTGGAGCACAGTTGTACCAATTTGTAGGATGGTTGGGTTTTTTGTAGTTGTTTTGCTAAGTGCTCCAATTTTTTTGTATCCTTTTTTTGTGTCGTTGTTGTCATTGGAACGATATGCACTCATCGAGTGACAAATGAGTGCTTGTCTTTTGAGACAAGCACAGAAATATATGGTGGAGGAAATGACATGGTATATTGTCGTCTTAATTTGGATCTAACACTTATCAATGTCTTGTATGTTTTTTTTATCTTGTGTGGATGTAGTCATTACTGAGATTCCTTGGAGAGGCACATCGTGGCATTCGAGGATTTGTACATGACGAGTTTGGCAATCCAATCGAAGGAGTGGGACTTAAGGTTAAGGATCGTGATGTTGGCTTTAAGACTACCAGACATGGAGAATACTGGAGGATACTCTTACCAGGACGATATGTCTTGGAGGTAGTTAATTATTCTTGCTAATTTGATGTCCTCATTTTTTATTCGTTTATTTACTTGTCTTGAAGGTGTGGTACGTGTGTGGAATGGGTTTTATAGATGCTTTATTTATTTTTGTGTCTTTTTAAGGCTTACCATGACAATTATGACCCCAAAGAGGCTGAATTCTTTGTTGTTGATGATCGACCAACGCTACTTAATATTACCTTATCGAGAAATTCCGTAAGTTGAACTTCTACGTAATAATAAGCAATATTGACGCAAATCAACCTTTTTTTAAATTCGAAAATCGTAAAAAGTAGGATAACTGACTTGTCTAAAAACTTAAAAAGCTTAAATTCTTTCTAAAACTTTGGTGATGGGTAATCATGCTTACAACACTTTCTATTTTATCTACTTTTTCTTCTAACTACTGGGGGTGCAGCACAAGTCGGTGACTGGTCGACTGCCCTTAACAGGGCGCTCTCTTGTTGGGAAACCAACGGACAACTCTAGTGACGCCTCTTCAGGCCACCTATCTCACACAAGGGATCATCACTACGCCTTTGCAAATATAAATAATACTTCTAAACTGAGTAGTGTGACACCACTTGTTCTTCTTCTATGCGCTCTCTTAAATTATCTATCTACTTTTATCATTTACCCCATTCCCCATTCAACATCATCATCATTGCCGTTTTCGACCGCCTTTACACATTTCAAATTAATAGATAGTTTCTCATACATTCTAGTTATATACTGTTTTACCTCTTTATTACATCTTTACACTGATGTACTTGATTTTATGAAGACATTTAAAAGTTTACCTTTTCTCTACGCTACTTTGATGAAACGCCCGTGTCAAAATTTAGCTTACCTTTTGTCTGACAGTTCGTTTCTAGGGAAATAAACGATAACCATTTCTTGAAAATTATAGCTACGAAGAGAAATGGAAATACTCGATAAATATAATACAAGACTTGATTTCAATCATTATTAAAAGAAAGATTAATGGAAAAAATATAACCTTGATGAAGATACTGCAATTTTAGGGGGAAAATAATTTTCTTTTTTTTGGTTTACAATTCACTTTAGTGGTATTTTTATTACATTGATGCATTTTTACATGTGAGATGCATTGTTATGCTCAAAACTGCTGCTGGAGTTTGAGCGTTTAGATTTTTAGCAAAAAACTCTAAAGAATTACAACATAAAAGCCTCCCGAATTAGAGTAGTCTGGAAAACTTGGAAAGAGTTGAACGAAATATTTTAATAAATATCTATATATTGTCACCGAGAATTAAATAATTTAGCAATGGTTGACCATAACACATTGAAATGAAATATAAAAGGATTTCACCACAGTTCCTGTTAAATTAGGTGCCACTTTAAATTAACGGTGCTTTTATTGATCTCATCATCAAATCGTTTATCTCATTAGTATACTAGTCAGTTTTATGGGTATTTATTTACTAGCTTTTAACGTTAAAAATATTTAGATTTCAGCTTACGACTTACAGTTTAACAAAATGTTTGACACTTTTACTATTTCCTGTTCCTACCTTTTTAACTGGGAACCTGGACATTATCAATTATAGACATAGGTAATGTAATTAAAAAATTTCTTCGTTATTTTCCCTAATTTATTTTACTTTACAGGCTAAAACGCTATTCGAAACTTCGAAGATCAGCTTTCCCAAAAATTAGTTCTTGAAAAAAAATCTGTACCTAAATCGTTAAAATTACTTTCTTTCTATTGTCAAATACTGTACTGCTATCTATTGTACATTTCCTGAAACTACTTTTTTGCAGGATAAAAATAGCACTTTTATAAATTTAGTATATAGCTACCTATTCAAATTGTACATAACTTGAAATAGTTAATTGTCAAAAAAAAATGTAACTGACCACTACCATCTTTCTCTCTATTTATCATTATCATTCATGGTCTTTCAAAAAAAATACAACAATGTTACACCCAAGGTAAGTATTTAAGTATAATTCATTACTAACTTGTGAATTTCGAGTCTTATCTGTACAGCTCTTCTATTTCTTAAAATATTTCTGTTAAAAATCTGTAATCTACTAATATCTTTATATACTTTGTTGTAAATAATATGTTTAATAGAGCTTTACAATTTTTCGGCGTTGCTGTACATTGTACATACCAATTTAAAAAACTATATTTCCTAAGGGCAAAAAATGTATATTTGCCTACTCCGCAAGAAATTAATTTTTTACAAATGAATTTTGTTATGACATTTAGTAAATATTATTTACTCATAATCATTAAGTCGTTCTGAGTTTGGATGATAGTGATAAAATATATGCGTTTTATATAAATTCAACGTACCGCCGATAAAATTCATTCCTGTTAAATCTCGTTATTTGTTTTATGCGCATAATGATCTACATTTAAAACCAATAAATGCATTCAAAGAAATTAAAAATTGTGAATCTCCTTTTTATAAATGACAGTTTTGTTTTCAAAGTTGTCAAGAATAAATGAAATAGTTTGAGAATCTCTTCCGCTCATTCTTCCTTCCAGAAAAAAATTATCATCTGACATCTGAGTGTTGACGCCAGTTCCATCTGGAAAACGACTTACGAATAATTTAATATTATTTTGAATGCATTTGATTATTTAGGGAAATCCCGGACAATTTGGACAACATTCCTCTCCGTCAAGAGATGTGATTTATTTAAATCACCCCCCAAAGGGAGGTCCCCCTCCTCCTCCACATCAACAAGGTCATCCTCCACAAGATGCTCCACCTCAAGGATTTTTTAACTTTAATAGACTTGTGAATACTTTCTTTGGTTAATAATTATGCTGTAGTGTTATAATAAATCTAAATATTTAATTTATTTTATATGAATGTATGGTAGTTTTTGGTGCGCATAAATAAAAAAAGCGTAGTATAATTTTTTTTACCATTTTGTTATAATTGTTGACGGTTATGATAATTTATGTAGGAAAATGCTCTTCTGTATTGTAAAAAAGTAACTAATATTAAATGACATTTTGTAAGACACCGACACCACAAGCATGACAATGCATCTCTTTAGTTGAATGAAATGAGAAAAAAATACGTTTATTTTACTAAATGGATGTTTGAAAAAAAATATAAGAAAAAATGACGCTTGTGAAAAATGAAAAACCTTCTTTGAAAACTTTTAACTTTAATAAATAAAAATAGTCATTTAAAAAAAAAACTTTTTCGTTTCTTCCAAATTATTTCAATCCAGCATCTCATCTCACATTTCTCATATATGATTTCATGACTTGATGTTAAAATTATTCATCAATAAATTTTGTATGCATTTAAAACTAACCGAATGAATATTTGGCGATCAATAATATGCCATTAAGAAAATTTCTGAAAAAGCATTGCATGCAAATTTGGTTTTAACGGTGTGGCATAAATATAATTTCATACACGAACTTGAAAAAAATATTATCTACAGTTGTTTCTTTTTTATTTTCATATTTATATTTTTCCCGACGATATATATATATATATCCATTGTATTACTCTATTTATAGGTTTTCTTTTTTTGTCAAAGACAGAGTTGTTCACAGAAGAAATATATATATTTATTAGTAATTATTTTTTTGTAGTATATCTTCATAAATTATATTTTAGTTAGTATATATTAATAAGACTGTACAATAATTAACTGTATTTGTCTATTGTCTATAAAAAAGCAGATTTGTTAAAAGTTAATTTAAATATAATTATTGTAGGTTTTCTTTACTATTTACATATGTTATTTTTTAGTACAATTAGTTAGTAGTATATAATTATTTTAGTTTTTAGTTAGTTCAGTAATTTTTAATAGTAATAATATCGCATCATTTTTTATGGTAAGACCATATATATTTAAGCAGTAAACTTGAACAAGTTTTACAGAAAAATGAAAAATAAGTTTTAAATTTTCATGCAGTGTGTTTGTTTTGTCGTGCACTTTATTATTAGCTTGATTAATTAATTGATAAGTTAGCACACCACCACCGGAACACCATTCCATAAACGGGCTATTAAACTAGAAGTTATAGTGTTTTGCAAACGTTACTTTGGAAAATGCCGAAGGTAGCAACAACAGTAACAAGTGTGAATTTGTGAGAGAAAAAAAACTGAATGTTATGGCTTGATTTTTTAAATATCGATCGTGTTTAATGTTTATTTGTTTAATTTATTTTTTTTACACTGAATATTTATTCTATTATAATTTACGCGCAATAACAAGTAATATCATCATGATTTTTCAAGTAACATTATTAATTGTAGTAATATATTTTCTTTTTCGTCATGCATCTAAAATGCATGATGTAATGTGTCCCTATTTCATATTTTTTTTTATAATCTTTTGATGTACAAAATATCGGCAGTAGTGTAGCGTTCTCAACTTTTCTCAGCATCATCATCATCGCTTTAATAGCATTTTGTCATTTAGTGACAAATTACATGTCTTATTCATCATGACACATTGAAATATTAAAACATTTTCTTGGGCTTTTCAATAGAACGACATTTAATATTTTAAGGACTTTGGATTTGGATCATGGGGAAGAAAAGTCTGTATTAAGTTTGTTTAGACACCGTTTCCCCCGTTAAACTTCATCAAAGTTACAGGCATATTTAAAATTATGCCCTTTACACGCACAAGTACTTCAGTATATATTTCAGAACAATTCAGTTTGTTAACGGCAAAATACTCGAACTGATTGCATATATATTGAAAATTCATAGTCTGGTCTTTTAATCTTTCAAAAGATTTCTTCAAATTATCTAGAATATAAGCTTATCTAAAATCAGTAAGAGTTGCTGATAAGGACAAGCTTGGATAAGTATTAAGTTTGAAGCAATTCTTTAAACGTGCCCACGACTGAATCGTTGCAACGACTCCAGCAAAACTTTCTCCTCGAGTTCTTTCTTCACATAAAAATTATTTAAGGTTTACAAACAGCTTGACGATTAATGCAAAACATTTTGTGCAATTAAAGGTTATATAATTAGAGTTAAGTTTTTTGGAACAGAAAGATACTATAAAAAGTTATTTAAGAAAATACATATAAGCTTTTAATTGGTGGTTAACTAATTACTTAGATTAGTATTGCTGCAACATAAGAATTTTAGTTTTACATAAACAACACGCGATTAAAGTTTCATCTTTGAATACTTTCAATATTCAACGTCGCGTCGTCAGTATCAAATGACGTTTTCAATTATTTACAGCCCAGGTAAGAATTACAGTACGTAATTTTTATAGCTACCTGAAATTCTCATCTTCTTCCATCTCTGAGCTTTTTTGCAACAAATACAATGAACATTATAGTATTCGTAGTATGCGTTAAACTTTTTTTAAACTTTAAATATTATAAATAGTACGGTACAAGATGCATATGTAATAGATCGCTGATAATTATTTCAAATATTTATTATTATGCATATTATTAAGCATAATCATCACAGTCAAGCTGCTACATTTGGTATAAATACACAAAAAAATTACATAATTCTGATAGAAAGAACACTCATTGAATATTATACATTATTAATTCAAATTCCTTAACTAATTAACAAATTAATATTGACTAGAATCTAGAATCATTGGTTATTTTTTTGGTGTGGAGTAATACTTGCTCCCAAACAACATTCATTCATTCAAATGTATTGTTTTACAGATACAAGATAGCAGAGATTTAAAACGAGGTATAATCAATAATAAAATTGTGGTCAATAAGTATATTCGATATTCATTTGTAGAAATAGCAGCAACATGTAAAAATATATTGCTGCAAGAGTTATAATAAGTAGCATATTAATTTTTAGCAAAAAAAATTGATTGATTTTTTTTTTCACAAAAAAATGGACTGACAGGTTTTGATTGTAGAGGTTTACATTGAACTACTGATTGTTTCACACATTAATTAAGCTTTTCAAAGTTTTCTTTGTTTCTTTGGTTGGCAAGATTACTTTGCTTCATTTTCTTTGTACAAATTACTAGGATAAAAATTACAATAAGTACATATATAGCATGATTGGATAAAAAGGTGGATAGGTTTTTTTTGTCACATGATTGTTTAAAGATTACAACAGGTAGCGTCAATTGGGTTTTTATAAAACGTATAGCTCGAGAAATGCTCACATTTTATTTATTTTTTTATAGCAAAAAGTTTGATACGTTCCAGGATCATGATTTATATTTTTTTGGATGGAGGTATATAATTTCGATTGACAATTTTTTACAAAAATTAGATAGAGATTTAGAAATTTTTTGGATAAGGATAAAATTCTACACAAATATTTTATTTTCTCTTTACAAGAATGTTGTACACGAGAGAGAAAAAAAAGCTACGAGAGGATTGTCACATATTTGGATTTTTTTAAATTACGAAAATTCCTGTTTTGGTTCCTTTGAAGATATATTTTTGTTTTCCATAAGTTCCTTCGTTCCAATTCATAAAATTGAATAGTCTTAACACGTAACAAGCAAAAGCAGCAATAGTCATGACATGGTTTAGAATTGGTAATAAATTAAAATTAAAATTCGGCATTTTCCCATTCACAAATATACAATATGTGATTTGAAGGAGACAGAAGAAAGACCTTTTGGGAGAATTTTATACTTTATTTTTTTGTTTTTTGCTAAATTTGGTTCTGTAATACTTCTAATGATAAATATTAATATCGAAAATTTCAAAGCTTTTTTGGAGTTTCCAATGAACTGTGTGGCAAGGTTACTTGTAAATTACAAGTAACATTTTACAAACATAAATATTATAATAGCTAATTATTTATCATTCTGTTTAGACCTCTACAACAACAGGATCAACAAGAATACTAGAATTCTTTAAAATATTCCCTTTGACACTTGTTACAATTTTACTTCTTAGTAGTCTCACATGACATGACACAAGTCTATTGAAAAATCGTTCCAATTTTATATTTTTTTGTACAGAGATTTGTGTGGGAAACAGAGAATTGGGTGAACGACTATATAATATACAGATATATATTTTTAGTATACTGATAAAAGTGACGTGACAGAGTAAGCCCCCAATATTTTGTGACTAGCTCTACAATAATACGTGTGTGCTCACAATTTTGTCAAGTTTGTAATAATTAGCGAATATTTATAATCATAGAAACACGTGAAATTCAGTTTTCCTGTTCTCTCCATGATTGTCCTTTGGGACTAAAATATTTAAGTAGAGAAGAAAGATTTATTACTTTATTAGTCTACCAAAAATACTTGTTTTACACTACATGCTATCTAGCCAACAGGTTCATTCGTACATATTTGTTCAAAAAATGAAAAATAAATTACTAACCGGAAATACTGAAGGAATGATTTAAAAGATGCTTAAAACTTTGACAAATTTTATACTTTTAAAAATTATTGACTGAAAAATGAATGAAATGCATTTATACATTTTTTCGTTCTAAGCATTGAAAATCTCATATTTCATCTTTCAATTTAACATTTTACAAGTACACATTATTTTGATAATGGCAAGAATATTGGATCCTATAATAATTTAGGACACAAAACTACGAAAAATAAAAATGAATTTAATTATTTTAGTAAGTTGACCACACAGAAGGTTATTTTGTTCTACATACTCACACATACCTATACACTTAAGTTTTAGTAATCTGTGGTATTTCTTTTTAATACTGATTCCCTTTCTTAACAACTATCTCTGAATCGTCAAAAAATATTACTTTTTAAAAATGTATTTTCTCATCTTCAAAATGTTTTAATCACGTTTATTGATTTGTCCTCATTCTTCTCTCGTTTTTTTTGTTCTAAAATATAAATCTGATATTTTTATTTTAAACTTAAATTTACCTACTTTGTCATTCACAAGATGCAATCATCAAAATGCCATCATCATTTTTATAATCAATCAGAAAAAAGATTGAAAAATTGGAATCTTTTCTGGTGTTCCCTTCTCATCTCCTCATTTTTTAAATTTTGTTACGCAATATGAATGTCACCTTGGGTATCTAAAAGTGAAAAATACTTTTTTACATCTTTAAGAATGAATTCTAATAGAATTTTGGCTCATCTTACATTTTTTCAAACGAATTTTCCGAATTCATTCTTATTTTGAAAATCATGTACACAGTCAATTGCGACGTAAGTAGTTAATTATATCCGACCTTGTGAATAAGCTTCCCATGTCCATGATTTAGGTCAATTTTAGTACACATAAAATGTTATATCTCACTTTTGGATTTATTATTTTCCCCTGAAAACCACCTCCCTTTTCCCTTGTCTAATCTATGGTTCCAGTGTTTTGACGGTTGGGTGAAAATCACCGTTTGTGACAACCACCGTTCAAGAGATTAGCCCGTGAAATTGATTATCTGATCCCTCTGATTGATTAGAACAATCATCTTTTAAAAATATGAAACAAAGGGACAATAAATGAACAGAGGGAAAATCTCTGCTCAGAAGCAAAAAGAGTCAATGTGCATTTGGGTAGAATACGATTACCTAAATTCTAGATGGCGGTGCGCTCATTACGCTCGCTAGGGAAAACCCCATATTTTATATTCGTTTCCGGAAAGTTTATTGTATTAAGTCAAAATATGTGAAATTTAAAAATAAGCAAATAAATGGGCATATTTTACACTTTTTTTGCTTCTGAACGTAAATTTTCACCCTGTTCATTTCTTGACACTTTGTATCGCGTTAAAAAAAGATTATTGTTGTTCTTACGGATCAGCTTGACCCCTTCACGGGATAATCACTTGAACGATGGTTGTCACTAGCGGTGCTTGACCCTATACCGTTTTGACGATGACGAGATAATAAATATATTTCTTCCTCGAAAAATTTAACTATTTTTTTCAAGTTTATATCAACGAGTTAAGTGTTTTATCTCTACGACTAAAAAACTGCCATGATGAAAACAAGCAACTTCACTTTTTAATCTACTGAGAATACACATAGAAATCTTCATATCAACTCAGCAATATACCCTTTTTGTTTGCTTTTACACAATGTAGGTTTTTTCCGTATATCTGATTTTTCTCTCTCGCTACTTTCTTATACGTATTTGGTTTTTTTACTATACATGTAGTATTAAATAAATTAAGTATTTAAGGAGTTTCAAAGTATTTTCTTTTTAGCACAAACTTTTTCTTTCTAATTTTATAAAGTCAGCAAACATTGTTTTATTCTTTTTTTGTGAACTTACGTTTACCATATATACCATTTAATTAGTTTCGTACACTAACGTACGTTCGTTCTTAAAAAGAGATTCATTTCTGGACCACCGCTTTTCATTTTGAAAAAAATTGGCTTTTGTTACATAATTTTTTGTAAGGTAAAAGATACATATATATATTTGGCTTATCTTTCTACAATAAAGTCTAAATATAAAAGAGACTATATAATTTAATTACACGGATATTTTAGTAGATCAATCTCTGTGGCTTGAAGAAAACAAATTTAAGCGGTTTGCGTACCCAAGAAAATATTGTTTAGTTTTCTTGTGAAAGTTAATTTAAAGTTCAAAATAAACGATTTACACTTTTTAGTTGACTTTTATTCACCAAGCTGTAGCTGTGTCATGATCTTTGCAAAAAAATTATCACACATTCAATTAATCAAAAAATCAGTGGTTATTTTTGTGTAATTATTTTTAGATTGAATATTTTCGCCATTAAATTGCATGTAGTCAAATTTAGATTTTAGGGGTTTTACGGATGTCAGTTGCATGGCGATATGTTTGTTTGGCTTTTTGTTGAAGATGCGATTCGGTGTGATATTATTTTTTTGTAAGCTGCATGACCAGTAGTAAAAATAAGCTGAGAGGTAAAATAAATGGAATTTAAAATAACTTGTCTTGGGACACGGAGATGTGATTATGGAGTCTATTTCTTTAGAATTTGTATTACCATCTTACAAACCTGTGTGACTTGGCATTTTAAAAAGTGCTTAAAAACTTGAAATGGGCTTGAAAGTGAAATATAAATATTTTATTTATTTTTTGTCTTCGGGGCTGCTAGTACTCTCTTCTTAAAATATATATGAAATTATTATTTTTTACGGAAAAAAGACGCATTACGCAAAAGATCCATTCATCATACAAATATTGGAATGAACTTCCATAAAACTTCCATTTCATTGGAACGAACATGTATCACCATCAGCATTATTTATTATCATTGTCCTGGTGGTGGTGGTGGTTTGTTGGTAACGGTAAGCCAGACAAGTCCTATCGTATCTTATGCCGTTTTTTTCCTTCCTTTCCATTCACCATTTATTTTTCAAAGAAAAAAAAGTGGCGTCACAGTGAAAAGTTGTGTGAAGATAAGAAACTTTTTTTCTTCTTTTTAAAATTAGTAACGGTGGTGGTGGTGGTTTTTTTGGTTGGTTTTTTTTGGCGGCAGTGGTAGTTAAGTTGGTTGGCGGATGTTGGTTATGTAATAAGTGGTCTGTTGCATATTAAGAAGATGATATGATGATGATCATGATGGCGCATCCATGCATTCAAGAGGCAGCTCCATTCAATTCAGCAGCGTCCTTTTTTCCCAACAAGCACGTTTTTCACATTGTAGCCTTTTTCCGCGTTGAGTCTTCATCTTTGCTATTGCGATTTGAGTGGAATATGTGTGCATGTAATATTTTTGAAGGGTGTCCTTCCCTTCTTCTTTTTTTTGGTAAAAACGCGAAAGTCTTGTTTTTTAGAAGAAAAAATGTACTTTTTTCCTTAGTCCTTAATTACCACCCATTCCAAAGTATCCAGCTACTGTAGTCACTAGTATTACGGCAAGTATTAGTAGGCATATCATGATCATAATTTTCTTCTGTAAAATTTAAGAAAAATAAAACAGGAAACATGATTAGTAATCAACCAAGTGGAAAGTAATAAGTTATTTATGGTGAATAAAAATATTTTTTTTTTTACGGTGGTGGTGCCCAAAATGATAAAAGGGCACCGCAAACTATGAACGAATAAAATATGAACACTGTCTCGTCTCGAAATTTACCGTGATATGAATTTGGAACAAATTTAGGTCAAAATAATAGCCTAATTTGCAGTTATGTAATTTTCATAAATGAGTTATGTGAATGAAAATGTGTTTCAGGAGGAAGGAGTTGCCCCAACCTATTCCAATATAATTAGTGGTAGAAAATAGCACACAAAAGTTGACATACATCCATACTTACTGGTCCAATCCAATATGTGTACTGTTGCTTCTTCTTACTCAATTCCTCCAATTAGAGGCTTTACACAATTACTCGTGCAAAAACGCAAATTAAACAAAGAAACAGGTTATACCAATGTTGATGTATTCATTTGTGTACTGTACTACGCTTTGCAGCATTCTAAAAAAAGGAAGATGAGAGGGCGTAGACGACGGAACTGTACTTTGAGTCAATTCACCGCTTCACTTACATAAGTACTGGTTGGACATTGGGCATCCACCGACTCCAATGAAGCGAACCGAATAAAATAAATTTGTCGCCCCAAAATTACATTATTATGGCTTCTTAGATAATATGGTTCAGTTTTTTTTTGTGAAAACTGATGCCTTACAGACTGACAGATGAAGAAGAAAATTTCCTATTTTATTATACAATATACATGTTATTTAATTGCAAATAATTGTGTTTAGTAAATAAATGTAAACAAGACACATTCAACATCCAGCAGCTCAATTTTCCTTTTCCGTAAATAAATGTAGTAAATGAACTCTTTTACTTTTTATTCTTCTCAGAATGCTCTCTGTCTCATCAACTCTCTCTCTCTCTCTCTTTCCACTAAACATCTTAATGAAATGAAAATGTGAAATGTAATTTTACACCTCACTAATTCTCCTTTTTCCCTCTACTTACACAACTACTTATGTAGTTTCCAAAAAACCAACTACATTACTGCCACAGTTCCCTTTTTCTTTTTCATTTGTATTCTCATTTCCAATGTTTTAAAACACCTTTCCTTGAACCGTTGCGTATTATAAATGTAACGTCCTTAAACACTCTTCCCTTCTCTCTCTCTCTCTCTCTCTATCCCCAAAACTCACTCAATCTCCTCAGCAACGCAAATAAATTGAAATTTGAAGAAGAGCAACTCCCATAAAACTTTCCCTCTCTCTTTCCCTATTCCCTTTTCTTTTCACAAATCAACACATTTTTTTTATTTCTCTCTTTCCATTTTGCATGAAAACTCTCCACTTTTCACCCAACTAGAAGGAGAATTTACTAGACTGTAAATCCAAACCCAACTCCATCACTCCAATTCCAACAGCAATACACAGTCAGTAAACCATATATATCCCCACTTTCATGTCAAATGAAAGAGCAACACCACAAGTATCTAACTTGTAGCTGAACAGAACACTGAACTTACAAGAGAAAAGCGTCATACTACAAAGCTGGTGTTCTTTGTGTACCAAAAATTCCCAACTGTTTCAATTAATCGAAAAGTATCCTGTTTGGAAAGAGCAGTGAGCACACCAAAGATGCAGTCAAAAATAATATACATCCAATCCAACCATTCAAACAAGTTTCCTTGTACATTTTATAAATACAACACAACCCTTCCCATTTATGTATTTATGTACATAAAAAAATTAAACAAACAAAATATATATTCTACAAAACCCAACATTTTCATTCAACTTGATTTCTAACATTCCAACAAAACGTTATCCAACTAAATCGTCATCATCTTCATTTTGAAACTTTCTCTTTTTCCCTGCTGTGTATTATGTGTCATGTTGCTTAGTGGAAAGGTGAACCTATCTCACTCAACTCAGTAAACTCAATCCTCTCTCTCTCTCTCTCTCTCTCTTTCTCTCATCAACCAACTTATATATCAATATAATGTACACATATCTGTGATGTCGATGTGACGTTTGTTGGAAAAGTAGAACCAAAAAACAAACCACACCATTCCACATTACCACTACCTCCCTTTTTCCTCACCGTCGTACCAACAAGATAAACTTGTCGTGTGAGATTTTACCCGCTTCAACGAACACACACTCACTCACACAAACACACACTCTGTTATTCCCTCAAATAATTTTCCCTCGTTTCCCATATTCTGTCAAACTTCATTTCCTTTTCTGCCAGAGCACACAACAGGAAAATGGAAGAAGAAAAAATATAATATACCTATAAATTGGCCACAAGATGAAAACGGTTACCGTATAACATAACACTATGCTATACACATTTGTATAAATGTTTTCATTCATTTTCATGCGGTCAATACAAGATTGTTTAGTGGCGGTGGTGATGAAAGAGATGAACAAAAGTAAAAATTGGGAGTTTATACAGAACAGAAGAAAACGGTGGTGGTGGTGGTTAACGGTGAACGGAGATGTTTTCTGCTGGACATTGTACTACTTTGCTTTTTATGACACGTACATAATATCGTTTCTTTCCGTTTCCCTGTCTGTCCTCTTTTCTTCTTTACCGTCTGCTCTACTTCTTTTTCTTCTTATGCTACATTTTATCCATTAGCTTTTTAAAATAGAGTCTTTAAGAAAAAACACTGTTCCCTGTTCATCTACCAAAATATATGCCTTAAATCTATTTTTTTCAAGCAAAGTCTTCACCAGCATTTTATCCAAATTAAAGTCGACAGGATGGAATAAAGAGGTATGCGCACGTATGTTATATTTTATTTAGCTGTCATTCAATTCAGTCTTTATTCCTTTAAAAGTGGTTCAGAAAAAAATGTTTCCAGTTTTTACTGAACTCTTTAAATATTTATCCATCTTTGTACTTTGTACTCCAAACTTTGTATTGATGTTTCGCGGTTAAAGTTAATAAAAAGTGATGAATTCATTTTCAAATTTGAAACACGGATAAAATACTTTGTTAAGCGGAAAGCACTTTTCATTATTACCATTTTTCTTACATTATCCTCAAAATCTCACGCTTTATCAATCCACAACTTAATATCATCATTAGAATTCGCAAACGAAAATCATGTTCAATGTTTCCACTTTGGATGCCAAATAGATATAAACTTATTGATTAGATATTTCCGTGCAGAGGAGGACGAAGTGAAAGTACTTATCTAAGTAAGCTTGCACGAGTACATTTACGTTTCTTCATGTTTCATCCTCAACCTCGTCGTCACCCGCCGTTATGTATCTTATTTTTTAAGAGTGTGGCTGTGACTGAGTGCAGGTGTCATCATCATAACGCTTCAGTGTACTGTAATTAAGTATGACTTTTATCAAAATGAATAGAAGTAATGCAGTGTTAGTGTAGACATATTTTTGTGATAACAGCACTCACATGGCTTATCAATTGATAGAGAACTAACTGAATAGACAAACAAGTATTTAGGCACATAAAAAAATTGTGAATTTTCACCGTTTTTTAGTAAAAATCTTCTCCAAAAATCTGAATGTGGTGAATAACACCCAGTAAAATATTTTTGCGCATCTTTCTTATAATAAGCTTTTACGACGAATGTTCTACGAAATAAAAGGAAATGTTAAGGTAAACCAGAGAAGACAGCAGAGAAAATGAAAAAAAGTAACTTCATTTCTTTCCATCAAAGTATATTTTAAATGACAGTTATGTAGGTGCTGGTAGAGTACGTTGAAATTGTACGTGTTGTGTTCCAACGTATTTTTGTCAGTGTTAAAATGAATGCCTCAAAATGAGACAGTAATTGAACGGGGAGAATGGTAAATAAAAAGAATGACGATGCAACGACGAATAATACCACAAAAATGCCAAATTACCCAGCGGTGTATTTTTTGACTGGCACAACAGTAATTTTTATGGTGATTAAGGTAAATAGAGAAAATTTATGTTTTCTCAGAAGATTTTGCACATATTTTAAAATTTCTTTAATTCCAAAATCTTTCATTAAATTAACAAGTTTCAAAATAACACTAGAAAATGTGTGTTTAATTTCGATACATTAGCATAGTTGCTTATTTATATAAATTATGTGCATAGCCATACAGCCTCTTCATTAAGCCGTCTTTCAATTTATATTCTAATTTTTTAGCGTTGGCTTGCGATGATGCCTGCACCTGGTTTGATTATGTCTGCGTCTGCACAAATCTACTTTAGTGCAGTCTGTAATCAATAAAAAAACGTCCTTTGCTGTTACTACCGCCCTTGTTGTTGTGTGAACAAAGAGGGAAAAATTGATGTAATCTTCTTTTCTTTTGAAGTTGAGATTTTGTCAGTTGTTTTGTTAGTCACATACATCAGATTAGACGTGACTAGGCTTTTGTGTTTTTTTTCTCTGTATTTATTAGTATACATGCTAGTTATGTATATTATATATTCAGAGTAGGTATGTAGATTGAGTATAATAAGTAGTATTATTAGACGGTGAAAGCATGTGAAACCGAATATAATTTTTGAAGGAGAAGAGTTTTAGAAGAAGGAGGATGTGAGGAATGTTATGAAATTGCGAAGAAGAAGAGAAGTAAAGATAAGTAAACAAAAGGGAAATTTTGCCTTGAGTTATGAAATTATTTAGAAGAACAAAGAAGTTGAATCTAAATCACTCTAAATGAGGAGGGAAGCCAAAAACTGTTAGTAAACATGTTGTGGTGGTTTGGTATGGAATGGTATAGGCTTTTCGTATTGTCAGATAAAATGATCTAAATGACGGATTGACATATGTGCATAATACGATATAGGAACTTGAAAAGCTGACAGAAAATATCAAAGTAGTAAATAAGATACTGGATACCGACTTTGGGGGGGGGGGGGATGGGGTTTGCAATGAAAAAAAAACAGGGAAAATAATGAAGACCCATGAGATGTTTAAGAAGTGAGCTGGTAAAAAGCGCTGTCATAAAAGAAACATGAAGGATTAGTGAAAGACGTACAAGGTATAAAGGAAAGTTTTTAAAACTCAGACATCAATACAGAAAAAGAAGATTTTAATTAAGCTATCTTATGTTTTACAGGTTATTAGAATAAAAGAGACTGATACTAAAATCGTCGAATGTTTTTCTACCTAAATTGGCCATTACCTTTCCAAGGTTGCCAACAGAGAAAAAAAATCGGACGTATTTTTGATAATGATGTACAACTTACACCCTAATTTTTAACGTTTTCCGAACGTTCGAAAGTCAAACGTAAAACTTTACGGGGAACCGAGACTAAAAAGCTATTATGAATAAATTTGTAAAAAAAATGCTTATTTTAAATATTTAACATTCAAGTTGGTTATAAACAATATTCACAACTTGAATTTGTATCATAATTATCAAGAAGAAAGTTAAAGGCATAAATTAGTTAACATGGTTGTTGACATATGTCACTTAGGTAACAAACCTTGTGTTCTCCTTGTTTAACATGTTCTCTTTGTTCTAAAAGTTGTTTGCATGCCAGTTACCCCAGACTGAAAATCTTATAAGCTAAAAAAAACTCATGAGACGTTTCCTTTTCTTACGCTATGCCCCTGCTATTACCTCGGAAATAAAATGTATTTTTAAATACGTTATAAAACCTCCCCGTTAAAAATATGGTTGTCATTCCCAGTCGGTGGCGGGAATGTAACCGTCACATTTTTTTTCTTAAAAGAAAGTGATAAAGTTAACAGAAAAAGTTAAAAGTTAGCCAACTAACGAAGCATAAAAAATTCGAAGGGAAAAAAGTTCCTTCTGGGAAAAGACGATATGACGCTGTTATGGAGGAAAAAGTCCGTCACATCACATACTTATTTTTAAGTCGATTGAAAAAGTGAATCGAATCAAAATTCACTCATCTGGGTCAACTGCAGGAAGAAAAAAACCCCACTCTTATGTAACCACTCAAAGAAAGCATTGAACATGGCATTCTGAGTCTGACTCTGCAATCATGCTGGTTTTGGAAGGTTTAGAAGAGTGGCCTCTACTCCTCTCTACCCTTTTTACATCAGTACATCATTCTGATAGCCTTGATTGCTTATAAACTGTTGGTAAAAGATGAATGTGGATGTAAACTAGATAAAAAAATGGAGGCCTACATATTGTAGTAGATTGGTTATGAAGATAATACCCAATTTTTTTTAAAGTGCTCATGTTCACATAAAAATAGCCATAAATAAAATCAGTAGTTGGTGGTGTAGTTGTACTACTGCCATGTAAGTGAAGTAAAAAGTCAGTGTGTAGCCAATCAAAACGTCATCAAGAGACCAGACCACTACTACCACCACTGCGAGCTTTTTTAAAAGAAGATTTTTTTCAAAGAAGGGAAACATTTTTTTATGCGGGTATATACACAAGATGAAGTACAGATGAGAAAGTTATATGGAAGTATAATGCCTTCATACAAAATACACACATCAAAAGCAAAATATCATACATAAAATTGTGTTATATATTTTTTGGTGGATAGGTACACAAATTCCATTTTTTTCTTCCACTTTATTGTGGAGACGCTTAAAGAAAAATGATCTACAATAAAATTGCCTGAAGAAAATAGTGTAAACAGAGAGTATGAAAAAAAAGTTGAGAAAAAGTTATGCGGGAACATTTTGACAAGTTCTTTTTTCTGTTCAGAAAAACAGGTAGTTTTTTTTCTGGAGTCAGAGTCTATTTTAAATTTTTGCATACGTCTACATGTATTTAAAGGAGCTAGTTTTTTTGCATAATATCCCTTGCAACTTTCACCATCCAGCAGGGAAAAAAGCAGCAGTAGCCTAAAAACTTTCACCATCATATTCACACAAATAGAAATAAACATTTTCAGAAAAAGTATAAAATACATCGGCGACGGCTTTTTCATTGTAAACATCTTTTAGTGGTAACTTTGACACACTTTTTATACTCATATGATAAAAAAACTGATACACTGTCATAAATATACATACAAATATTCCGTTAGCAATACCAACCAAATAGTATTTTACAATTCAACACACAAAATGAATGCACTAAAGTAAAAGTAAAGTAAAAGTGAGTGAAAAAAAGTAAAAAAAAGATGCTGCGGGGCTAAAGTCACTAGTCAACTTACTCAGTTGTCGTGTACTACGTGTGACAATTGGACAGACGCAAAAAAGCTCCACACGAGAGAGAAAAACCACAATATATAAAGTTCTTTCTCCTCCGGAATACCAAATTTTCCATGTTTAATGCTCACATAAACTTACAATACAATGAACACCACCATCACCAGAGATACTACTCACCAGAGAGAGAGAAAGAGAGGTAGTTGGAGAGAAGACGTCCGAATATTAAATGGCGAATGGAGACATGAATGCCTTTCTCAATTTCCTTCTGGTAGACATCATTGTCATATCACACAAGTAAGAGGAGCATGCAAGGGTGAGGAGGGGCATCAATTGAATGAAATATTTTGTGTGTTGAATTATCACCATTGTATTTTTTAAGACACTTGTTCACACAAAAAATATATTCTGAACAATTGTGCAAAATAAAAGATGACGATGATTGAGACCTCTGCCCGCCTGCATCCACCACCACCGTTTTCCTTTCCCCTTTTCTCTTAAAATTTTGAGGATGTGCTGCTGTGTATATTTTACAGTACCTTGGCTTGACTTTAGCTTGTGTGAATAAAGTATGATGAAAGGGAAGTCATTTGAGGGAAAGTTGTAAAGGGGCACACAAGTGCGATAAATTGTTCCAATTTATAGCCACCACCCATTCAAGGAATCACCGTCTTGTTAACTATTACCAGGCCAGGTTACGTTGATATGATGACGATCATGTCAAATGAATGCCTTTGTTTTGTTTGTATACAGAGAATGATGTGCACATCAGACCAACCGAACCACAATCACCACCGTTGCCACATTTTCTACAGAGACAAGAAAATGTATGAAAGAGACGATGACGATAAGAGATCATAAACACACAAAAAGACCTGGAGACATGTAAATTTGAAAGAAGATGGGAGGGAAATAGATGCACATTAAAAACTTTGAACAAGCAGTTGGGAATCCTATGTGAGTAGGGCTTTCTTTTGTTAATGTAATATTGTCAGTCAGTGAGCCAGAAAGTGCTTTCCTAGGTTACCTTTACAAAAAGGAATGGATGTACGAGTAAAAAGTTTACTTAGAAAAACTTGTATATATGTTTGTTACTAACTGCACAATGGAAATGAATCCAAGCCTGGTTGCGAGGCAGGTCACAAAACGTGAATTTGTTTCATGTTTCATGTCGTAGCAAAAAACTTAAAGAAATAATGATTTCGGGAGAAGTAAGGAATGATGGAGTTATTATTGTATAATGAAAATTTGTAAATTTTGATGTGGTAGAAAATAATATAATGTTAAACTGAATCTGTAAGGCAATTGGATTTTAAATTTTAAAATCATTATTTTTTGGGCAGACAATCTATGCAGTGGAGTTACATTAAAATGTTACAGTTATTTTATTTACAGGAGCTTGCTAAAATTGTAAGTGTGATGGAGTGGATGACAATGCGAAGTATTGCAAGGTTGCTTTGAAATAGCTTGGCTTTTTGCTAGAGAGAGAGAGAGAGAGAGCTAGATGAAGACGACAAAACAACGACAATGATGGTGTTATCGGTATGGTATCGGTGGTGCATTGAATTGACTTTATTGTTAATGTGAGAAGAAGGTATACGTTTATTACTGTTATTGTATTCGACATTCCATTGAGGAGTTTTCTAAAGATTTCCTGGTGCTTATCATCCAAGTGGCAATGGAAGAAAGAGAGAAAGCAGAGATGTGAAAATGATCCGACGTGCGCATGATATTACTCAATTATATATCAACTTGTATTCAAAAATGGCGAAAGTTTTTGCACAGTAATAATAAAAGGGTGAAAAGGTAGCCGCGGTTTGAGTCAAGGACTATATATTTGTACGCCTATTGTTGTGGTCACCCGTGCAGCCTTGAATTTTTGGTAAACTGAACATCTTTGCAAGAAGATGCATGAATATTATTTCGCTCAAATTTTTTGGTGGTTGGTTGGGTTTAACCAAATAAAATTGGTATGGAATACCAGGAAACATTCCAAAGACGTGATCTCAATAATTTAAACATGTTAATTTTATAGTAGTTAAACTTTATGCAATATAGTATTTTCTTCCTGGAATTTTGGTCAGAACTCTGGACTAAAATAATTGAAGTGTAGGTAAACACAATTTTGTCACATAATTTTGTAAATAGGTTCGCAGAATAAGCGTTATATTTCTTTGGAATGTAATTATGGTGAGTTCTAAAAGTAAATTAAAATAGTGCAAAAGGAAGTTGTAAACGAGGTTTAGGTGCTAAACATCAAGCAAAAATTATACATGCAATATGGATGTATTTACATAAAATTGTTAGTTTATAATACAAAATAAAATTTATTTATTTATTTACAGGGTATATATAAATAATATGTTTACAATTTTTACCAAATGTGGGATTTATTAAATAAACGATAACAAAAATAAGAAGGATGTTTACAGCCAAATGTCAACTCTCCAAATGTGGTAACAAAATATTGACTTGTTTAATCTTTTAATATTCTCAATTTTCATGGAGCGGCAAAGTGAGCACACACACGTGACGTGTGTCTAAAAATACACGGAAAATTTGTCATGGGCAAAGTTAGTTCTTGTAAAAGAAGCTTGAAAACTACTTTAGATTTTTTAATGGAGAAAAATCCACGGGGGTAAATCAAGCTGGGATTTATGAGAAAGGTTCCAAGAATCAGTGGGCACAGAGAGTTGAGTTTGGCTACTTTTATAAGACTGACTTGAAAGGCAAAACGCAATGGTATTAGAGGTTCCATGTAAAAAGTTATTGACACTTATCCAATTCAAATCCAATTTTGATTCTTATTCATTTTGTGGTTTGGTTTGCGTTTGACTTTCACTTTTACTTGAAAAGGTTACGCTAAGTGCAAGGGTCACTAAAACGATGATTAAAATAAGACATATAGCGATCAAAATTTTTTTCTGAAATAAACAAAAAATAAAAGGGTTAGAAATGTGTCAACAAAATATTAATAAAGCCATAATAGAAAAATTAAAATGTAATGTTGTTTTAACTACAAGCAAGTTAAGAATTTTATTAAATGAAAGCAAGCATCATAACTGGCACAGAAAAAGCCCGAGAGAAAGCCAAAAATATTAAATGTAATTTATAATTTCAAGTACGCAAAACGTCTGAAAACTAACAGTAAATCATAAAAATAAGCTGAAAGATTGTGCGTTTTTTCGGGTTAAAAAATTATACAAAAAAACTTTCCACGAAATAATACATCCAATGCAATGGTCTTTTAATACTAGATAAGGCAAAATATATGTATTTCGAAATGCTTCCGGCTAAAATACGATATAACCAAAAGAGAGAAAATTGTACAATTTTTTACTGACTTTTTCCCTGAAATTAAAAGCTTTCCAATTTTTACGACTTCCTTTACCTAAATACCAAGTAAAAGCTTATTATTAACAAAGACCTTCGAAAAAATTAACATTCTTAGTAACACCAGCAACCAAAAATAATGAAATTGCTACTCAAAAAATACTTTTGAAATTGGGTAACAGATGTGAATGCAATTCATTTATAGCCCAGGAAATTAGAAATGGGTTCCCAATTTCAAAATTAGGGTTAACATTCATCAAAACTTTGAACGAGAATTCGTAATCAACAAAATTGAAAGGGTTTGCCTTGCTTGTAAAATGCAAATTTTTAGGCATGTATCGAAGGTCGGCAGTTACCAACCAGTTTATTAGCTAACTAATTACACATTTCCGGACAATACATAAATTTTCATGTGGAGCATTTCCTTCAGGACTTTATATTATACGTACTATACAGACGTTTGCGAGATAGTTAGTGTTTGTGTCTGGTTTTATACTGCTTTCTAAATCACAGCACATTTTGATTGGTATTTGAAGAGCTTGATGGCCAATAACAAATATTTTACCAGATGTCATATGTAAACTACATAATAAACTTGCAAAAGTCTTGGAAAGGAACGTGTTCACAACTCTGCCTAAAGGGATGAAAATCAATGTGAAATTCAATTACCCATTTTCTTCAGGGTACACATTTTTTATACAGATCTCCCTCTCTTTCTATTGCTTTCATTTGCACAAAACGCTAAACATGTTCTTGTGGAGCGTGAGAGCATCAGCATCCGAATGATTTCCGTTTGCTACGGGGGCCACCCTTTCAAACCCAAGAGCATAAAACGCTCTTTCAAAATGCTTCTCTTATTTTATAATACATTTATTATCATCGCCCATGGAAAAGGAGGTTTCTTTAAAAACAAAAACTAGAAAGTAAAATATTCCAAGCAGAAAGCACTAAAAAAACTGAAAAAGACGGAGAAAATAAGTATAAGGACCTTTTCTATTTATATAAAATGGTTTCCTCATCTTCCGACACTATTTTTTTCGAGAGACTATGACAACTTTTCACCCCCGTGTGAACCAATAAAATTCTTAAGCCAACCAAAATAATTTTATATACATAAGTTTAACAAGGAAAAGCTGACTACATACTATACTATACTATACATCTTCTCTGCAAAGTTTACTTTTACACTTTACTTGAAAACTTAAAAAGAATTAAAACTGGAAGAAAAGAAAGTTGGATTTCTTCTTCTTCTTATTGACATTAAATTCCAAAAATCTTTCAAAATGTTTTGCTTACTCAGTCTGGTCTCTGGTCTGGTCTAGTTGCTGGTATGCAATATACTTAAATAAAATAATACAGTTTGAGGGCACAAACGTGTTTATTTTCTAGTGTACCACTACCTATTTTCTATTTGTTCACTTTTTTCATGATTTGTTGTCTTTCTTGGGTTTGTCATGTCAAAACTCTTTACTAACCAAACCAATACCCTTCATAAGTCTTGTAACAGAATAATTTTTTGGGAAAAACAGCCTCGTAACTTATTTATATATTCAAGGTAACGCCACATCACATTCAGCTAAATCGCTAAAAGGATTTCCCTCCGTTCTACACTGAATTTAATTGATGCGAAAGTGAGAAAAGTGATTCTCATGTCAGATCTGTCAAAATCTAGGGAATAAATTTTGGAAAAACAAACCTATAAAATCCGTAATCACTCACATATTAAATTTTTGTTGTCAGATTGCTATTCTTTTTTTTTGCTCAGACTATTTTCCCGTCTATAAACAAGAACAAAATGCATAATAAAAAGGTACACAAAAACACAAATCGATAAGAGATACTTTTTGCTTATGTGTTGTTTTTTTTGGTGTAGCTGTTGAAAAATAAAATTACAAAAAAAAACGGAAAAGGTAGTTATGTAGTAAAAATAGACGAATGTAGTTATTTTGTTGTCGTTTTCCTTTCACTCATCGTGATCCCGAGTTTTTTTTGTATTGCTTTCCTTCGCCTCGCCGCTTCCATATAACTTTTTATCACCAGACTAGTTCGAAATCCCTAGAGAGTTAGCAAACACAGGACATACTTTTTTCTTCTCTTTCCTGATGTTATTTTACCTTTTACCTATTTTCTCTCCTACCTTCATTTTTTTTGTTAGCTAAAAGTATTATAAGCTGGCATGTGTTAGTCGTTAAAAATTAATGTTACGATTTCATTCTCGTCTTGTCTCTTTTGTTCGTCAGTATTCAGTCAGAAAATACTCACTCAGGACGGGTGTCATATTGTGTTGGATGGATATAGTGTATCTATTCCACCTTTTTCATCTTATTCACCTTCAAATGATGACATGATGATGATGATGATTTTCCCATATCAAAACATATACTAAAATACATACATGAATGAACATAATATAATATCACACTGATATTCTGTTTAAAACTGTGTTCCAATGAAAGAAACCTCATTAAGTCCTATTGTATTCTCTGTACCTTTGTAATTCTGTATTGATCACAAAAACGAAACACTGTGACTCAATCCTTATAACAGCAGCAGTGCAGTGGCAGTAGCAAATATTGAGTAATCAAAAATGAGCGAGTTGTTACATAAATACTAAGCCAATGGCCTATGGACTTCCACCAAAGACAGCGGAAATGAAGTAAAAGTACAACAAATGGAAAGTATAACGAAATCACACACCAACTCACCACCACTGCTATTGTATTGGTCAACCGATTCCAATTCTAATACAGCTGACGCTGGATTTGACCCCAAAGCCAAAGAAGAGAGAAGAAGTTGCGCTCATTGCGCTAGTATGAGATTTAAACTTCAGTTCACAGAGTTTAGTACTATTGCCCAAAACACACTTATGGTTTTAATCAAAGAGTACATAGATATACATTAAATGTATGTACTACTTGGGGGAAAGTTTTGAGAACAAACAGCAGTCTTTTTACGGTGAACCAATCAAGTAGTCTCATCATCATCAACAATCACTGCCTGAAGAATTGTACACAGCTACTGGCAAGCCAAGCCTTGGCACGCCACGCCACAACCAGTTGATTTTTAGAGAGTATGTAATGTAACGCTATTAGACTATGGAATCAAGATAAAGATGGAATTGACGGTGTGTTTAGTTGTGTGGAAATGTGTTTTTATAACAGTTTTTATAACGGAAAAATAGCGGTAATAGTGAGAGAGATGGAGAGAGAGAGAATTTGTATAACTGTAATGTTGGATGAAGAGAGTCATGAAAACTTCATCTTACTTTCTTTGTCTTCATTATCAACGCAGCAATATAAAATGAAATGAGATTTTCATTCATCCTCCAAACACAAGTCTACAGGTCCAACATGCATTATAGCAAGTATGGTGATTCGCGATGTGGTAGAAAACGACAAACGTTTTTGTTGAGTATCCAGCCAATTATGTTTTTCCCTGACAAATTGTCTTACACAATTTAGCTTGGATGTTTGTTAGACGTTGGATGATGGGATGTTACTGTGATAGTTGCACAAATTCATTTTGTGCTGTTTTTTTGAGAGATTGACTGTCTACATGGTAATATGAGAGTATCTTATCATCATCAAAAATGATTTTCAGCGTTTTTCTAGACCTGAAAACTAAACTAGGTAGTCAATAAAAAAGGAAGAGTTAGCTTTATAAAAAAATGTTTATTGCCTTTAGGAAAATGTAAGATAATTCTACACTGCGCACCGCACCGTGACAATCTTTATGAATAATAAAAAGGGTTGTTCAATTTCATAAAAAATGGAATAATAAAAAAACGTGAAAGTTGTTAGTTGTGAGCGTGTTAGCTGGCTCATCCTTTTTATTGGATAAAGATGGGATAAAACCGTACGTGAGAATTCTTACAAAAACGCAAAATTTCGAAAGTCCCGAGTACAACTTTTAAAAAATCCCGAGTGGTCCCCAAAATCCCGAGTCGCCATGCTGAGCAATTTTTTCCCCAAAATCCCGAGTGGCCAAAAAATCCCGAGTGAAACCCTGAAAACCCCGGTGACGCACAGTGACGCAACTTAAAAAAAATCCCAGTGCCGTGAAATTCCGAGTGGTCCCCAAAATCCCGAGTTGCCATGCTGAGCAATTTTTCCCCCAAAATTCCGAGTGGCCAAAAAATCCCGAGTGAACCTCGAAAATCCTGTATGAACCCAAAAATCCCGACTGGCCATGCTGAGCAAGATTTTTCTTAAAATCCCGAGTGGTCAAAAAATCCCGATTGGCCAAAAAATCTGGAATTACTCTCTAAAATCCCGAGTGAGCCCCTGAAATCCCGGTGACGCCGTCACTGCGTCACGTAAGAATTCTCACGTACGGATAAAACTACATACATGATTGTTATTCAGTATCAGTACAAGATAAAGTAATAATCGTTTAATGACTTTTGCAAATATTGCATTTGTTTTCATCAGGAGGAGTCATTTCATTATCTTTATTAATGTACCAGCTTCTTTTCCATTTATGATTTAATAAAAAAATGTTAATCCGATTCTCGAACAAATAAACTACACACTACACACCTCCTCCCGAAAAAAATCTATCTAATCCTCCTCTCTATCTCAAAATATAATAATGAGTCGTTTTTCACCTTTAAAAACTATTGAGTTATTCGATTTATTAAAAATGCGTTTATCTCCTTCACAAAAATAATGCTTTGATGATTTTACCCTTGTTCTTATTTAATTAATGATCAGTCTATAGTTTTTATTATAAGGGAACATTATGAACTCACTTGAACGAACATCTTTCATTCAGTTAGAAGCCAAGCCACATGTGACATGCCACCTTAAAAAGTTTTTTTTCAGTCCGTGGCCTCTTCCATCACTTGAAAAATACCTTGGCCTTGTCACATTTCTCTCGAAAAACGAAGAAAGTACTTTTTATGTGTCACGTCGCATCAATTTATTTCCTGGTTGCATTTACTACTACATAGTTACTCAAACTTCACAGTAGAAAATGTGGCTATTGATTTTATTTTGTCATGCACGTTTTCTCTTACGATCTTACAAAATGCTAGATAATCCTGCAAACAGCCAGGATTCTGATTTGACATGATCTTTCTTCGTCCTACACATACTTGGTTGAAGAAATCTTCTCTTGTAAACCGCAACTAATTTAGTACAATGTTACACACCCTATAAAACGACAAGCAAGGTGATATAGCTAGCCAGCCGCAAAATACGTGATCTCATGCTTATTTCAATGAATGCGATTTACTATTCCTTTATCCCATCATCTTCACAAGTCTACTCGCATGAACATTCATTTCCAAATAAAAAAAAGGTTCTGAATAGTTTATCTATTTTTACAAATATTTAGACACTATGGTGAAAAGTTACATGCACTTGTATGTATTTCAGGGTAAGACGACCTACTTTTCTTCTTCCCGCTTTGGATTACTTATTTTTATTTTTTATCATTGTGCTTTCGTTTGTGTAATAAAAGTATAAAAAAGTTCATTGCAAGGTTGCAGTTCGTTTTCCGTAGAAAAAATTCTTTTACTAGAAATCTTCAAGTTGCGTCAAAAAAAATACTTTTCACCTTTCATTCTCTTTCTCTGTACTCACTCACCAGCGTTTATTTTTCTTATACTTAATTTTAATTTACAAAACAAATACTACTTAACTAACGAACCAAATATTTTAAGCAATTTTTAACTCCAAATTAAAAGATATTGGTATTTTAAACCACAAAAGCACATGGAAAACTGATAAATGCAACGTTTAGTCCGACCAAACCCTTTTCCTAAATTACATAGACACGTAAAAATTAAACCCGTTGACCTACTTTATTACAATGCATGCAGATATTGAGTAAACTTTCTATTATTTTCCCTTATTTTCTTATTATTGTTCCACTACAAGGGTATAAAAAATTGACAATATATCGCATTGATCACTTTTCCTATAAAAAAGTGAATATAACTGTAGGGCATATGACGAGCAGTAAAAAAAATATAAGCCTTGTTGAGTATCTGTGCCTTGTGCTCTTCAACTTTTCTTTTAAGATTTCTTTACTTTTTTTTGCCAATGCCAATGCACGTCATCTCCGTACTCCTTACGCTTTCACTTATACAAGTACTTATAGAAAGTCTGCTATATTTTCAATGATTTACCTGTACAGACACCAGCGTACAATATCCCTTTCAATTCACTCAGAGACTCAATACGTACATTAATGTACCTATGCACATTTTATGTAGTAGTGATGATGTGCTTTACTAGTTCTGTTAATGTCGTAGGGAGAAAAGAGTCTTTTGTAGTTTTCTACTTGACTTTTTTCAACTTTCATCACCACCACACCAACAAACAACGAGCCAAAATTGGCTTCATTCTGTCGGTCAGGTTGATGATGTTGTGTTGTGTGTAGTGTAGTACAAGCATACTTAAGGTAGAGTCCTTGACAAGCAAGAAAGCAAGCAAGGTGCTCTGCTTTCTGATCAAATTTGCGCAAAAAAAATATGTTTACTTCTTTTTTTATATTGAAGAGACGAGGAGACGACCAAAGTATGAAACTAAAGAAGAAATAAATCGAAAAAAACTCGTCTACTTCATGCGCTCTTTTTAGAGTTGTTTGTTAAAGTTATTATATATATTGTAGGAGTAGATTTTTTTTCTAAAAAAAGTGTGAAATATTGAAAAACAACTTAGTAAGTTTGCAATTCTACTCATAATACATTCCATTTAAAATATCGGCGTCTATGAAAATGGTTTTTAAATAAAGTAGTTTTAGAGCTTCCTCAAAAAACACCGCAATCATTTAGCTCGTCAACCAATCCATCAAGAAAAAGCAAAGTCGACAAAGTCAGTTAGACGGATATAACCTAAACGAATGGATATAAATTGTACTTTACTTTTAACATGTTCAAATTAAGCTTAGTGTCGAACTACCATACTATAAACGTCGTCTTTAGTATATTTACAACCACAAAGAGAAAAAAAACCTGTTTTCTCGTTTTTAGGAGAAAAACGAGTTGCTAATGTTCCACTAACAAACAAAAAAAGATAATATAGACTATGGCAATGGCTTTACCCTTAAACTCGTCCATTTAGTAGTTTGCCTTCCTTCCCTCATCATTTCCTTTGTCTTGTCTGACTCAGCCAAACTTAGCAGTTCTTTCAGAAAGCATAGACGTCTTGATTCAATAGGAAAACAAAGATGAGAGAGAAATATAAAACCAAGAGGATGACCTACATCTTTTGTGCCAGCTTTGCATCCTTTTCCCTTTTAAATGACAGTACAGAAGAGTTGCTAAAGCTTTTGGGCAATAGTAAAAAATGATGGATAACTCATCTACTGCATCTCATATATCTTTACTAATTATTTAAAGCTTCTTTAAACAGGCCATTATAAATACAGTGCTCAAAAGAGGCGTCTTCAAGAAAACATGTTGCAAAAAAATCTATTCCTGGTTTATCTACCCTTTCCTTACTTATTAGAATCCTGTATAACGAAACATACGACTGGAAAGATGGTAGATGTATTGACCATTTTATTTGTAGATAAACGAGACTACACGAAAAGTTGTTTCGCAAAAGGGCTAAAGCAAATTATTAGTATTATATTGTGCACTGTGCACACAACAAGATTAAAAACCTTCCTTGCCTCCAAACTTTGTTTTATTTGAGTAAAAGGTACTATGGTTTGGTTTACTTCAGCACATAAGTTTACACAGGTCAAATCTGCTATGTATGATATAGCTTCACAGACAGAAAGATCAGATATTTTCCTCGAAATGCCTTCAGGCAAAAAGCCTACCAATCGATCAACTATTTATTATAGTAGCAGTGTTTTTATCAAATAAGGACTTCATTTTTTCTATCAGTAGCAAGTCAAGTACCTACACAACTAAGAATTGCAGAGTAGTCTCGTTTGCATCTGATTAGTCTACGGTCGGTAGATAAAGCCAAATTATAAGTATAATACGTCTGGTATAGTTACAATGATAGGCATTTCATATCATATCTAAAAGAATTGTGAAGTATGGAACAATCAGCACGTTAATCGATAAAGTACTTGTGGTCTAGTACAATTGAGCATGCCTAGAAATAAAAATGTGAAACAGTAAAAGCGAGTTATCTGACATTACACATCAAAGACAAGAGTAAAAGTATAATTAGCGAATTTCAATATCTTTCAGTAGACTAAAAAATATCTTTCGCTAATTTCACAATATCAAATCAGCATTTTTGAGTGAAAAAAATATGGCAATCAAAATAGAATGAAAAAATGCTTATTTCTATGTAATAATCAAGGATTGATGAAAACAATTAGCAAAACATTGTAGCTTTTCCAACTTTGACATGCTTTGGGACTAGAAAACTCTTGACATGCCAAACCACAATACTCAGAAGCAGGCTTTCACTTATTTAAACATGAAAATAAAGTGAAAGAAAAAGAAAAATCATGTCTTCCATGCTCATAATTTATAGAGTATTTGAAATTAACTCATATTGTTCCCAAATTTCTACAAAATCCGATTATAGACATCATTTCACCCACTTCAGTCATATTTACAATCATCAAGAAGCAATTGTACAATATTTCATCTTCTTAGGCAAAGTAAACGAACAAATCCCACTTGTACAAAGTACTTACTCACAAAACGATTTTGTTTTTAACACCACTTTCCTAGGAATTAAAGAGGATTGTATTGCGTAGTTGAACTTAAGAGACAAATATTAAGCTTTCCTTTATGTCTGTCTGTTGGTACAACAATGACTTTTTTAATTTTGAAATTTTGTGAACATGAAAATTGACTTTGAGAAGAATATATTGCTATTCTCCGAAACTACTGAATTCACACTCCTATAAAATCCTGTAAACAGATTGTAATTCTAAATGTTTTATTCTAAATTCCATACAATTTATCAGCTACGTACTTTATACCCGTTTAAAAAATGAAACTAATAAAAACAGAGAGTTAACTTTGTACTTATGTTGGAAAAAGCATCATCCTCCATTCAAAATCCGGCTCAAATGACAATTTTTTTACCATTTATTCACATTTCCATTAATGCGTCAGTAAGATAAGTACTACACTTGTACGTCAGACAATAATCCTAGCGCCATATATATCTCTCTCTCTTTCTTCCTCTCCTCTTTTATATTAAATGATGTTGATTTTTTGTAGGAAAGGTAGGAAGATGGACATAAAGAGATTTTCCTGATAAATTAAGAAATATAAGATGATGTAGGTTGGATTTTCTGTCTCCTTTTTTCCCCTTTTCTATCCTCATATTGGTCGGTTGTCGAGTCGTCGTCATCATCGTCATTCTACGCCATGCCCATGAATAAAAAAAGAAAAGCTTTTTTTCCATCTTTCTCGTGGACACAAGGAAGAATGTAATTTCTCCATCTTATTCTCGCCATTTTCCTAGAAACAGGACTTCTTTCTTATTGCATCTTAATAGCTTCATTTTTGCACATAAATAGAACAGAATGAAAAAGACGACTAGTTGTAGTGGTTTGTAGTGGCATGTCGTCAGGAGAAAAGTGGTGCCCTCAAGGTAAGCTATAATGAATACATTACAAACTACATCATATACAATTGTTATATATATTATTATTACATAGCTGATAGCCAAAGTAAATGATTGTTGTTCTGTTTGTCTGTCTTGTCTACATGGACATTATGCAACTTTTCAACAAAAAATTGAGATAAAGATGTGTTTTGTAGATTGACGTTTGTGTTTGTTGCATAACTCACTACAGAAATTTAAATATGGCATGACGTCGACGTGTCTGTATAGTTTAAAAGCTGCATTTTATAGTTTATATTCTAAACTGCTACGTATTTATTTCACTTTTAAACTTTTATGTTATTACACTACAACGCGACGCGACGCCTTGTACAAGTACTCTTCTATCACCTTTCTAGTTTTTTAGAGAGAAAAAGGTAAAAAAAATGGTAGAAGTAAAATCACCTTTTTTTTGGTTGCCTTTCCTCAAGCTAAAATCTCCAGAGGCTTGTTTTTATTATTCTTTTAGAGTTTAAAAAAATGAATAAGTCGAAAAAATATAAGCTTTATATAAATTATGCATAAACTTTCTCTACACATACACATATTTATAAACGACGACGGTAAAAAATGTATGCTTTTATTTACATGATCATGAAACAGAATTTTTTTTTTCGCTTAAGCTTCTTGCGTCATTGTTATTATCATTATATCAAATGCATACAACATATTATGAACATGTACGTGTAGCATCGTCCTTTCATTTCCAATTCATGAATTTCCCTACATTTCCCTAAAATAAAAGGCTCTCTACACAACAAACTAGTAAAATCCTAGTTATTATGAATAGTTTTACTATGAAAAGTTATACGGATATATTTAATATGAAAACATCAGCGCGGCTTCTCTCTATTCCCTTTCATGACAGAAGACTGTAATGAATAACAGGAATTTGGTTTAGTGAGCCGTTAAAAAATAAAATGTAATATATGTATTTACACCAAAAAAGGAAGACATCATAACAGTGTAATTAACAGTTACGAATCGTTGGAACCTAAAAGCATGGAAAATCAGAGATGCATGAAATTAATGTGAGAAAAAAAAACGACGTAGAAAGCCAGCCATTTTTGTTATTTGTTCATATCTCGTGTTTTTGTCAAGCAACTTCTGATTAGAGTAGAAAATGCGTACATTTTGCAAAAAAAAAGTTGATATTGTATCACAAGTAAACCGGTGGGGGTGATGCCTAAGTGCGAAAAAACACATAAAAAATTGTAAACAAAAGTTGGAATGAAAGTTGGTCTACGAATTCTGAATCCTTAGAACTGTCAACGTCAACTGAACACAAACAAATATTATTGCATAAAAGCGTAGGTGTAGCATAATTGTAGATTAGCAAACTTTTGAAATGACAGAGTAAATGGGGAACGGTATTTCATGATAGAAAACAGTATTGAAAGTAGATATAAAGCGTATACAAGAGAAAACATGTGTATATGCCCACTACTTAACAAGTTCAGTGGGTTGTGACTTTGTTCCAAACTCAATAATAGTGTTACTCACAAGAGAATATGAACGTTTTGGATAAACTTCATGTTGAGAATTTAAACAGTGGAGAAGTGTAGTTTTGTAAGCGTAGACAGGCAATTACATTGCCATGTAAACTTATACGTGGCAAAACTTTCTATCGAATACAAATGTAACTTTTAAATAGAGTAGCTTAAAACATTAATTTTTGAGTTTTGTAAGAATAATAATTGTAGTACATATTTTTTAAGTAGCTCAATTACAGTATTTGGCAAACATATTGGAAACTTTAAACATATTATATAAGTATAACGAAATAGTGATTTGTACTTGGTTTAGCTACAATTATATGTACATGGAGACATGTGCTTGCATAAACTGCATAATTTATGGTTGTCCATCAATTAAATAAAGAGTTGTTGTTGTTTTTCGATATATACTCGCATGGAATTCGGGATTTCAGACTATTTACTGGCTAAAAATTTTATAAATTCGTTAATCATTTTTGGTTTTTGTGGGTATTCCCTTTTTAAGTACTAAAACCACAAAAATCATGTAAAAGTTAGGTAATGATAATCTGATGTGATATTGTATAACGTTTTTTTACTGGAACGTATTTAAACATTTGTCAAATCACCAAGTATACAAGCAACTTTTGCATTCATTCTAAATCAAATGTTCATTTAGACCCTATAAACAATACATGCTAGGTATTTCCAGCAAGACACGAATGAAAGTTTTTCAAGTAAATTATCATGACTATGACGACAACGTTGATGAAGATGAATGAATTTGCTCGTCTCCCACTCTCTCTCTCTCTGCTCATCATCCACTCCATCGTGTAGGAGTAGTTAGTGATTAGTTTTGTAACAACACTACTACCACTTTACCTTATAATTTCATCAGAAAAACAGCATTATCACAAACATCAGAAAGGAACAATACAAAGAGGCAGAAGTGCAATCAGCAACTTTTAGTTATACTTTACTACGCAGGCAAAGGTATTAAGTTTGGGAACTAAAATAGAGAAAAAGTACTTTCTAATATAAAGACAGACAGAGGTATGTATTTATAGATTCTCCACTCTGATCTGATCACATCACTTGATGAGCAAGCATGAAAAATTACAAAGGAATTTCAAACGAAAACCAAACAGCAAAACAAGCGCTGGTAAATACTTTCACCATTCTGTTAAATGTGAAGTGAAGGTATGTCTAAACCTTCAATATTTTCTTTCCGAGTTACTATATTTACTATTTCATTTTGATGATAAATGCAAATAAAGGCAGTTTAGT
The DNA here is from genome assembly GCA_034699025.1 of Entomobrya cf. arborea Gr-Col-00668. Taxonomy (NCBI): domain Eukaryota; kingdom Metazoa; phylum Arthropoda; class Collembola; order Entomobryomorpha; family Entomobryidae; genus Entomobrya; species Entomobrya cf. arborea Gr-Col-00668. The sequence continues at coordinate 136,135 of JAQIWN010000001.1, read as the reverse complement.
TGGTGGTAGTACTTAAGCTTGAGGCTGTGGGAAAATATAAACATTTCATTTTGACTTATCATTATACCATAAGTTTATCTGTCACCAGCATAGAATCAGTTATAAATAGCATTGACCTAAATTAAGGACTTTCTGATGGCTAATTACGAATGAATCATGCAACAAAAATGTGTGGGCGTTGAACCAAGTAAGCTTGTTATGAATGACTCATACTCAAGATTAAAAATGTCTACAAAAGTTTCCAAAAATATTGCTCCATTTTTTAAACTTTCATTTCCAATTTTTGGAGAAACTTTTATTTTAGTTGATCTTTGCCCTTTGAACTTTACCTAAAAATACTCTAAAATATGTACCTGGCCATGTATTGTGCAAGATGAGAAGGTATCCTATATATTTGTCAAGTCTGTCATCATCTTCCAATTTTATTGCATTTATTCCTCACTGACTTCTGACTCTTCTGACTAGTGGCCCTTGTGATCAGAATAATGATGTACTATGGTATCTTAATCTTTTTACGGCTTCCCTGTTATTCAGGTGGTAGCTTATATGTTATATGATACACATGTCACGTGTGTAATTTTTTTAAAACATGTCCTCAGTCATCATCCCCAATTCACAAGAAAATGCGACAAAGAGTGCAACATGGTGACTTGGCAACATTTACAAAAAAAATATAAATTTGCTTCATTGAAAAAATATACACACGAGACACACTAGGAACACCTTCGGAACATATTATCCCCAGTGAAGATCTGCCTCCAGTAATTCAATTTCAGCCAATATTACAGCTTATTAATCAAAGCAGGTATGTAGTAAGTACACAGCAGTAATGTGCTTTGTATTAATTTACAAATTGAATAGTCATAAACTTCACTATTCAGACTATTCAGTAAAATTTAAGTATTATAATTATAATAAACTGTATGTTATGTATGTTCCATGTACTGAGAACGATTTCAATCAAAACTAAGCAGATATGATGATTTCCAGCTAAACAGATAAAAAAAAATTAAGAATATCTCAATAAGCCTACTATACTGTAAAAATACACATTCCTACTTGCTAAATAGGTTTATCTATTTCTTTATATGGATTGCGCATTCAGTTGAACTACTTGAATACTCAATTTTATATGCGAAGAAAAAAAAGACAGGATAAAGTTTTGCATATGTCTTCCCTTTTTTTTATTACGATACCCACACTTCCAATCCAATGAGATTTTGTCCTTCTTGTCTTTCACTGGAAAGTAACAAGTTGAGAATATCTTGAAAAAAATAAAAATTCCATAGCAATAAACACCCTAAGTGTGTATAGTACCCACGCGTACGTGTAAAATGTAGATATCTTGTCGATGATGATATTATCATTTCTTTCTTTACTTTCACGCGCGTCGTATTTGGTTGGAAGAAGAACTGAAAGTCTTTTCATTTCAATTTTTTTTACAAGGCTTGACTCAAGTAGAGAAAGTAGTGTCTGTAAAAATGCATACTTTCACAGAGAGACAGCCCGAGAAAAAAACGAGAGAGCTTTAGAAAGAAACTTAATATTGTTCTGTCTTTTTTTCCCGAGAAGAAGAATATGTACCTGATTTTTTGTCCATAAAAAGCAACACCATCACCACAAGCTGTTGTAGTGTATAAAAAAAAAAGTCTTAAATCCGATTTCCCTTTTCCAGCATTTCACATCAGCTGTAAATCAAATCTGTCGTGACTAGTTTCGGTGGTCTCGTTTACTACAGAAAGAGTATATAGAGCCGTCCTTGTCCATTGTTATCAATTTCTCATATTCTTGTAGCAAAAAAAATTGTGAAGTAAAGCCATCCTTTCATTTACTTTCTTTATAGTTTACAATGTAGTGTGAGCAGATAAAACAAGCTGGTTCTTCAAAAAAAAAATCCTAAGAAATCGGAACGTACGCATAATATGCTAAACCGTAACACACATAAACCTTTTTTTGTACTAAAAAAGGTAAAAAAAAAAAAAATGGTTAAGGTGTGTTGTAAGGTAATGTTTCAATCCCAGTTTTTTTTGCAGAGAAAAAGGTAACTTAAGGGAAAGATCAAAAATAAGGTGTAATTTTCCTATTTCCAGCAAAAACGTTGCTTACATTTAGACATGAAAATATAATGAAAAAGCTCCTCCGGTTGCATATCAAATTTTATGCCTTAAATATATTTCTAGTACAAGTACAACTTATTCGTATAAAAAATATAAGGACAAGTCATCATGGTCGATATTTTTTTTTTGGTACTTAAAACCCCTTTTTTCTTATTTATCTAACAACACCAACAACATCATCATTGTCAGCATTTTACCAACGCATCCTTGTTTTCTTTCTCTTATTTTTTGCTTGGATACCATTTTCTTTTTCATAAGTTACAAAAAAGGCGACTGGTGCAGCGAACCGAGCCAGACCAGACTAGTCCAGGTTCAATTTCAACTTTTTTTTCTCTGTTAAGCTGAGGGAATATAATAAAAAGTTAGTATTAAATAATAGCAAAGGGAGGAATTGAAGAGCAACAGTGTCCCTAGTCTCCTCCACCGCCACCACCACCACCGACCTCCTCTACCTCCATTTAGTAGACAACAACCACCAACGGTCTTGGTCTACAAGAGAGAGAGAGAGAACAAGTATCATATTCTTTCGGCATTTCAGCGCCAAAATTCTATAAATTATTTTCCATTAGTGTGTATGATGATGATGATGATGCCTTTCCTTAAAATATATATATCCAAGTATATAATGGATGAGAAATGCAGACCAGACCAGACCAGACCAAGAAAAGCAAGAAAACAGCACCGAACGAGAACGCATACTTGAGATGAGTGAAAAAAATGACTAAACTATGGAATTTCTATTGTGTAGAAAGTATAAAGAGGAAAAGGAAGCTTCTTTTTAGATATGCTATGTGATATACCTTTTAAAAAAGGGTTTTACGTACGTTTAACTTTGTTTGTTGCTTCAACGGCAGCAGCTGGTGGAGCTGCTTGGATGTAAATGTAAGCTCGTTTCTTTACTTGCCAAATATTCTGTACATGACAAAGAAATATTGAGGAGGAGCAGATTCCACAAAAAGTTCGCCAGGATTTGGAATGTGACCCTAACTGGTAGTATGATGGGTAGTATACATAGTAGAGAAAATGGAGTTCTTGCTATAAGAGAGCTTATAACGTACAGAATGTAGGAATATATATTATATGGTAGACTTTATAACTTGTCTTTACTTGAATGTATCTACTTCAACTTTTTCCTGATATGCTCCTTTTCCTACGTACTGGACACGTAAAACAAGTATGAAAAGAAAATCACCGAGAAACAAGTGCCATGATAATAGAGCAACAAGAAATGAATAACATGTTGCACAAAAATGTTTCTTGGGTCATCGAATAATAGTATTTTAAAAAAAGAATGTACAAATCGTGATTTTTTTTAGAGTTTGGATAATGAGATGGGAATTAGATCATTTTTAATTTTAAATGGCTTAAACTTAATAGCAAATAAATAAATATTTATTTCATTTGTGGACTTTTGGAAATAACTGCACTAGATAACGGTTTGACTTTTGGTTTGCAGATAATTTTTTCTAATGTTCTATTCCAGTTTATATTTCATAAAATAAATTACACTTTAATTTTAAATACTACAAATCCGTTAATTTGTAATCCGTTAAATTCCTGTTGCTATGATATTTGGCGTATGTAATTACTTTTCATTTTCATTGTCAAAAACATAAACATAGGCATTCATGGATTTCAGGAAGCCCTGCAATTTTTACAGCGTCCTTTGATCTGCAGCAGCAAATAATTTCTTCCGAAGTGGCATTCATCAACCTTCAAATGTACAATAGACCTAAAGGCTAAGCTGAGATGAGACAAGCGCTCGTCTAGGAAATTATGTCATTGATAAAGAAGGTAATCTGGCTTGTCTTTCTGGTGAAATTATTCTAATCGGTTTTATGCCACAAGTGGCAAGTACAGTGCAAATGACCTACATAAATACACACTTACGTTAGCAAGAGCTAACTATATGTAAGTTTGTTGTTAAAATAAAATGGGTGTAATATACACTTATTCGTACGGACAAGCACTAGCTTACATTAATTGCATGTGACATGTGACAAGCCTTTTTTCGTTGCTTGACAACTTAGCAAGAAAAAAATTGTACACAGGGATTCCATACCGTGAAATAAATATTTATGGCATAACGCAAATGCAACTAGTTAACTGTATAACATACAGTGGTACACTGAGTACTGAGTTTCTCAATGAGTCAGTCAGTCGCTCGGTATCGTATACCACGTTTCACGAGAACATGCATGACTAATCTTTTCTAAGTATCTAATGAGAATATTGTATTGCCATTTGTTGCAATCAATAAATATTCTGTCTTCCTGATAGGCATTTGCTCTATTCGTGGTAAAAAATTGGACGCTTTGAAGTGATCAGATCAAAACGAAGAGTATGATTCATGTATTTATCCAAGTAGAAATAAAAATAAAGGTTTTTGTTTTTTTGCACAGACAACTTTATTCACAAATAGCCATATAACCTGCCTTCTCCAATTAAGTCAGCCGAGTGCGAGGAAATTTAATACCAACCTTACTACAAAGCAGTTTGTATGTGGGTTGTGGATCGATATTACATTCAGTGTCAATAGGTACATCATTAAAGCTGATGGAGAACTACTTGATGACTAGTTGTATTATTTTTTTTGTAACAATACACATGTGTATCACGAACGATCCCATAGGATTTTGACTTAATATTACCAATTTTGTGTTTAGAAAATAGAAATCTGCTTGAAACGATTTTATTGCTACCCTCACATTATCCACATCAATTTATACATAATTAATTATAAAAGGTACATGTCTAAATGTATCATAATATATGAAACTGTTGTGCAAGTATTGCATTAGCATTCATCAGTCAGTCAGTGAGAATCCTTTAAATGAACGAGCAACTAAACGTTTATAACAAACATGATGGAAAAGCAATCAGAGAGGAAGACTTTCTCTAACTTGTGAAATGGTTTATTTTATCTTGTGGCAACATGCAAATGAGGATGAACATTTAGCAATAAAATGATGAGTGAAGAAACACACTAGAAATGTGGGGCGCATATCTCAACTCTCAACACACCCGCTTGCCATGTACGTACAACACACACTTTATTCATAACAATACGAACAATGATAGTAGCAATAAATATCAACGTGATGATGAAACCTGAGTAGATAAACGAAGTGCATGTGATATAAAAACAATATGCTTTATAGCTAATATGTAATATAAAAATATATAACTGCTAGTTACGCACATACACCACCACGAGAAAAACAGACAAGGATGGAAAACGAAAAGGAAAGGCATAAAAGAAAACCACACAACACAACATATGAATCCAAAATTGTATAACATAGCGTTACTCTTAATGATTATTCCTGGACAAAAAATAGGAGAAAGAGATACAAAGTGAGAGAGAGAGAGAGGGAGACGTGTGATGATGATAATGATGACAGAATAATTCGTGAACAACAAGAGTGCCGCTGCCGCCTCCACCGCCACTGCTGCCAGCGTCAGCGTCTGCTTACCAGAGGGTTATTACTATTATTTCGTTTTTGGGAAAAGGGGGCAGGTCAAAAGCAAAATGATGATGTAGATAAATGGATAGGAAAAGATGAACTCGTTTCCCCTATCTTTTGTGTGTGTTTGTTTGAGAATTATGTAGCTTTTGTACTAGTACGACGACAAGACGAGTGTGAAAGCTGTGTACATGAAAGGCTTAAAAAGGATTGTTTGTAATTGCCAAAAATCTCTGTTAATACTGTATAACTTTGACCAAATATTTAGAAACCATTTGTGTAACTTCAGAAGACACAAAGAGAGGAGGAAAAAGAAGGAGAAGATTAGGGAAAGAAGATGATGAGGAGAAAGTACAGAGAGATGGGAGGGGGAGAGTGGGGGGAAGAACCAAATGATCCGTAAATAGATAGATGGATGGATGTGATGTGGGTCTTTTATATTAACTCAATGAGCCTACGCTTTGTTATTTCTGTTGCTGAAGTAACGCAACGGAAAGATGGGATATGATGATGATGGTATTATGAAGATAGGAAAGTATGTGGATGTCGGATGTCGGCTATATTTTTGCATACATTATCATCTCATAAACTTTTCTCGTTGTGTGTATTTAGTAAATAAGTAGTGCGTTTTAGGTTAATTTATTTGTTCACCTTGTTGGTCTGCCTAGTTATTAGTAATAATCGAGCGATACAAATTGGAAACTCCATTTTTTTTGGTGGAAATGACAACTGACAACCTAAAATTGGGGTACTATGAAACCAGTTAAGTAAGGGAATTGGATTAGTGAACAATTTTTTTAAAAATATATAAATTTTTAAGTTTTTCATGTTATGTTACTTTGTTGCAATGTTATTGTGTAAGCTTGCATCCTTCATACTTTATGCCACGAAATGAATAGAGCATTCCATTGACTACATATTAAAAATATTAGAATGCTGATTTGCCATGGGGGAAATTTTCGCTAAAAGTTTTCCCTTCTATTAAAGATTAGCGATGATGATAGGGGAAAATGAGGATCAGTAATGATTACAAAAACATCTTATAATTTAAACTTGGCGTCTTCTTTTACAACAAAATATGGAAGTATGGAAAATATTGAAAATTAAAAGCATATGAAGTACCTCCCTATATCCTTATCTATTCTATGGTAAAAAAACAACAACCGAAATGATTGAAATGTAAAAATTACCGATTAAAGCTTTCATTTTCACAGTTCGTTCATATTCATATGCTATCTTCGTTATTTTTTTTTTCTATCACAAACTACTTTCCCCAAAGAAAATATTTTTATAAATATAAGTGCACTGAAAAGCACATGAAATGAAGGCCATCATAGCATTATCAGAAGCAGGAGAAATGAATCAATTTGTAATGTGTACCAACCGAGCAAGAAAACCCATCTGTACACTAAATATACTAAAATATATCACCACTTTTTTATCCCTTTTCACTAAAGCTGCTGTAAAAGCCTATTTTCACGATAGAACATCATATGAAAGCCAATACACACAAGTATACCACATTAAACATACTAAAAAAAAGACTTACATCATATAGTTAGACATTGCGTTTTCCTGTATAAAGAGTGATTTATAAAGAGAAACATGACACTGACACCACACACACATTAGATCATGTAGAAAAACGGCCAGTCTATAAGTTTTGTTGCCACCACCGAACCACCACCGCTACGAACACTAAATATTATTGAGACTTTGAGACAGTGCGCATACTTAGAATACATGTTATGGTACAACGGTATCGACCGCGACAAGGAAAATGCAACTTGTGACTTGTGTCAAACATGTCACAAGATTGAGCAGTAAAAGTATTACGATGATAATGATGATGAAGATCATGGCATAACGCAGAAGTAGTAGTCAAGTCGTGCATTAATAACAAAAACAATACAAAAAGCATCATAAATATTGTCAGCATCATGTTTACATTTATACGGTTATACAAGAAGTCAAAATGGTAATGCATCATCATGATCATCATCATCATTGTATTACGATGACTAATTTCCTGTCGACGCGAGCGAAACAATAAAAGCTTTTCTGTTAATTTTCTTCTTACCCGTCTCGCTTTACTCTGGTATTTCAGGGCCTTTTTCGTGTCTTGGGTAGCTGTTTGCACGTAGTCCACTGCATGCTCCACGTGATACTCAATTCGGTCGATCATTTCGCCCTGAAAACATGATAATCAGAATGACGTCAGTTTAGTCAAGTCGGAAGTGAGAAGAAGACATACAGATATAAAAAAAAACAATCTTCAGTGATGATTACTCATATTTTCGCAGTTTAATTTTCAGAGAGTATTAAAAGTGAAACTAAAAGGGTTTGAGAACTTAAAGGGTAAAAGTTATGACTAAAGATGTGTTAACAAAACCATTGCCGTTGTACGAATATTGGGGACTTTGGTGAATAAGAAAATTTCCAAGAACTTTCTTTATCATCTGGTCATGTTGATGTTTAACATGAAACATGAAAGAAAACAGGGCTCCGTTTTACACTACTCAACACACTTTATTCGTTGCCCAATAAAAGAGAATCGTAAAAATAATAAAAATCTAGTAAAAAAAGGGGGAATGTGGTGAAAGTGAGTGGAAGTGACAAGAAAAAGGGTTGTAATTTTATTGTCTTCATCTTAATAGATAGGCAGAGGTGAGAAAAAAAGGAACGTGGGATAAAAACAATAAAAAAGAGATGCATATTGGTGAGCACCATCGTTGCAAATTTAGAAACTCGAACTTCCCCTCCAAAAAAAATTGCAGGATTAATTTCTTGAGGCAATCTATAATATGATCAGATTGGACATATACGTAACAATAACAGGTATTTGGTTAGCAATAACAGGTTACAACTTTCTTGGAGCACACTCAAAACCAAACTATTTACTGTTGAACTAGTGCCAAAAAGCAACAATCATGTTGATTCAAAATTTTGGTGCGTTTATTAGAAACCATGTTCATCTGTTTTTGTTAGTATGGCCATAAGCCAAAGGTAGGCCTCATCGGTTCTTCAGCAATTTACTTCATTTTTTAGGTTATCTGGATATTGTTTGATTATCGTTTACACACCCATTCTAATTACTTGCGCTGTGTTGCATAATATGTAATTTAAGTTATATTTTTTACTGGCTTTGACTTGCGTACCTATTAGTTTGTTACGTATTGCATTACATCACATATAGATGGCCCCAAAATATAGAAAACAATATTTGTAATTATAATTGGAGAAGAAGTTGGATTACTTTAGCACTTATCGTCAGTATTTTTTTTATTCTCCTTTGCATTTTCTTTGTCACTCTATTCTCCAATATTGCATGCTTTGATATATTTATATCTGTATTTTATTATGGCAATGTTTATAAAGCCAGTACACCTGTTTCTACCAGAATAAAATCATTCTATTTTTCTTTGTCATATATCCACTATGATGAGTACACCAAAAAAAAAGCTTAAACAACTTACCTGACTTTCTACCAGCATTGCCATATCCATGAACATATCGTGGAGTTCACGAATCGAGTTTTCCAACTTAATGATGTCTGCATGTCGGGCCTCAATGTCTGCCAGGGTTTGACGGGCCTGTTGGGTTTCCATGATTATCTGCAAGACATGGTAAATAGTTAATTCCTTCCTTTATTTTCATGCCAGTGTACTACTTTTCCATCATCCATCTATCAAACCAAACCAGTCTTCATACTTCTGCGCACTAACCCCTACTTTCTTTCTTATTTTCCCCGTAAATTCAATCCTGTACACATGAATGTTTTTTTTCTTATTTTTTAGTCTGGCAAAAGCTAGCAGTTTTTTTTGCAGTACCTCAACATTTCCTAATACAGATGCCATCACAACTAATATAAAACATGGTTGTGTCAAAAACTAGCCATGTGTATTGTACACACGCTCGCTTCTATTTTCATTTATATTACTCATCCCTATTATGTCAGAAAAAAATATTAAAGTTGACTTATATTTTTTTTTTTGTATTTTCCAAAAAAAAAAATACTATGACTATGACACTGATTGAATTCAAGCATAAATATGTATGAAATACACACAAGCAGACATAACCACACAACTGATTATGATCTTCTTCTTTTCAGAAAAAAAACCTGTATGGATAAATATAGCTTATGGCAAAATCATCTCCTTTTCAATCATCCTCTCTCTCTCTGTCCATCCATCTATATCTCTTATATTTATGATATGATATATGAATGTCTACCTCTCTCTCTCTGTCTCTATGTATCTTTTGTACAAAGAGAGAGATAGATAGGGGTACACAGAGAAAATAGTAAAAATGCTTGTTGTTGCTTTCCTAATCCAACAAATACACTCTACATCACATCGCGTCGCCTTTCTCCTCACTCGACTTTCTCTCTCGCATTTATTTTCCCGTCGTCTCGTCTCTCTTTGCTTCCACCACCTCCATTTCCCGTTACGTTATGAGTTGACGAACATTTTGCAATGTTGGTTCATCTATCTCTTCTTTTCTATATTCATCCATACATCAATACAGAAAGAGAAGAAGAAAAAAATACATATATGCTTGCAATATGAATTGAAAAGCAAGCATTCATTCTCTCTCTCTTCGAGTCTCCGTCTCCTCCGCCGATCCGTCGAATTCGCATTTATTTCATATTCCTTCGTCGTCGTAGTTCTCCACTCCAACAAACCAAAAATATTATTGTGCTTCTTTATCTCTAGGAAACTAGCTTTGTCACATGGGATTCACTCTTATGTATACACAAGAACGAATCGTGCTACTACTCAGTCAGTCATTCTTGGCAACATAGCCACCACATTTCGCCAAAAGTGGAGAAAGTGAATCCTCAAGGACTTCTGGTAGGATTATTTAATTAAACACTCTCCTTACCATTTCCACCTATCTATCTGGATAGATACATCATTTCGGTAGTTTTGTGAAATGCATGTATGTCTTTAACACACGGGATAGGTATACACATGTTAGTTTTTGTGACGAGAGGGTAATTTTGGTTGGACTTGGGAATTACTCATTCATGATTCATCCATTTGAGTGTGCACGGCCACTTGGCCAAATTTCTTTAATTATGTCAATTGTACCGAACTCATTAAATTTAAATCTTTCTAGTTTAAATTTTTCAAATTGGTTCTTTTTCCTTTGAAAAAAATACTCTCATAGTTTACTATTTAATCATCATTTAAAAAAAATGAAGTATTTCATGAGTTGTCCTACACAAAAACGTTTATGTTAAATCTGCATTTTGCCAAAATGAATTAAAGGAAAGTGTCCGAACACCCAGAAAGTTACAAGCATCAGAATTTCATACGTACATAAGTATAACTGTGTGATGTGAAGTTTTGTTTGAGGTATGGATGGATGGAGGCTTTGACTTTCTCCGTGGTTTGGTTTACCGTTGTCGTTGAACTGGGAAATGTCATATTCATGCATATCATTTACCTCTCGTACGTACACGTACTACACAATGAATAAGAAGAAACACATTTTGTGTGAGTTTATACTGGTGGTGTGTCTGCCGTTAGTTTTATTTCCCAAGGGACGAAATATATTTAAATCCATGGATTAAAACATGGTTGGAATACATATGCGAAATAAAAGTATCAGTTGGTAGTAAATAAATAGTAGAAAGCACACACACACACCACACCAGTCATAAAATGAGCAGCGATTTTCTTGTGTGTATCTAAACTAAAATTTAATGTCGATATGCATGTCGACGTCGAGTATGTTTGTAGATAGATGGATGATGAATCAAAGTGTTTGCATTTCTCTGCATTTGTTCTCACGAAAGAAAAACGAATAGTTATGCTTTTCTGTGTGAAAACCGTTAGTTAGTATGCATGCATGTAAGCTTACACGCGGTTTCTTCTTCAAAATAAAAGACAAAAGGATGGAAACTTTTTAGAAAATGAAATTTCAACTTACTCCTTGTGTGAAGACGGCAGGATTCCCTTGTTCTATCATTTCTTCTAGTTCTTCATCTGTTGTGGTTCTCCCGGCTATTTAAAGTAACAAATCATATTAATTGATTTACTTTTTAGTATTCACTCATCGTCTCTACCTTCCCATATCTCTCTACATGCTTTTCTATATAAAGTAAGCTAGAGTAATCCCTTAATTTACAAAAGGGAAAAAAATTTATACATGTATGTAATTTATTTTAGTGAAACGTACTAATTTCCAGTTGTCTCTGTATTCTTCCTTTGCATCTTTCTCTGTAGTCTGTTTGAGTTCTGTTGTATTCCGTCATCACCTCTACAAATTTTCTAGACAGGGTGGAATGCTGCGTTTTACGTATTCTGAGATCTGCCGACGACTTGTTCGTATGCTCTTCCTGTTCAATATTCTGTTCAATAACTATAACAAGTATATAAAGCAAAAAAATCATAAATTTGATTTGATGGTCAAAAAAGAGATCTATAAATTTTCATCCAAAAAGAAAAAGGCCTCAAAGCATACTTACCTTTTAACTTGGACCGCACCTGATTGGCTGTCTTTTTTATACCGGCCATAAGATCTTCTAATTCTTGTTTCATTTCTGATAAAAAGAAAAGTTTAACAATTCCATTTTAATGGGTTATTTAAATACTTTAACTTTATTTTATGACTGTAAACTTTTTGGATATTCTTACTTTCATCCGTTGTAGGTGCGGATAAGATGGCACTATGTTTTTTCTTTACTTCTTCCACATTACTTTGTATCTTATCGATCATTTCTCGTATTTCTTCCACCTAATATTAACCAATTCAACGAATACGTATGAACAATAATTTGAATTGAAGCATTTCAAACTTTTGATTTTAGTCTATCCAGACAACGTCAAAGGGTGGGGGGAGGGAATGTAAAAAGAACTTATTCATTTCTTACCTCCGCAAAAAATTCTTCCATGAAGCCATCACGGCTTTCCACCGTAACGGCAACATCATCAGGCCCCACGTCATCGTCGTCGCTTTGAGCCTGCAACGAAAAGTATCATAAGAAATCATCATCATGTTTCCAGTTAGTAGAAAATGTCACATAAAAATAAACTTTAAACTACGCATGTATTTTACTCGGAAATGTACCAATGTGGAACATTTCTTGAAAATTAATGAAAACTAAAAGTATAACAATGTTTAAAATTTGATCTATACAGCTAGTCAGTCAGTATACTTTGGCATATGAAATATGAATGATTTTTTTTTTCCTTTTAGATTTTTGTAAGTAGAGATCTCTCATATAAAACTCCTCATTGCTGTTTTAATTTCTGTGAATTTTTAGAATAAATACCAAGAATTATAATTAGTTCTGTATGCAAATTCGCGTGTACATGTGACATGGATAATAAAAGTTATTTCATTCTTTAGTACACTCTTTGGAGACCTCAGCTGAGACTGGACTTTTTCGGGTGGATTTGACGAACTAGTTAAATGTATTCTTAAAATTGAAAGAATCGTGTCATCATATTATGCAGTTTATATACACTTTCTGCCGATGCTTCTTTCATCGGACTACTCACTCTCTCGACTTGAAATATTACATGAATAATTAACGAGATACACCGGAGGTAGAATAAAATGGTAGAAAACACAGCCAACAGCATATAGATTGCGCTAAATAAAGTGAGGATGGATGCTCAGGAAAAGCAGTTCCCAATTAAAATGCTAGAGCACCTTCTTTAAAGCTAAAGAATATGGAACAGGCGCATGACATTTTCTGTTAAAATTGATTTAAATCACGACTTAAAGACAAGAAAGGGTTAAATTTCCCAGGGTATTATTTTTCTATAATTGAAACGAAATCTTGTTTTAATTAAGAGGACTCCATTATCCACCTTGTTTTATTCTGTATGCACATTGTTTTGCAGTAAGAAACCATTAATTTTGGATATCGTCTTAAAGAAATATAATTTTAATAAAAATAGCATATTGTAAGATAAGCACTCATCATTTCTTCTATAAGATAATGGCATTCGGTATGTATTTATATATTATTTTCAAGCGAAATTCTCATTATATTTTTAAGCTTGTACTAGACATTTGAAGTTTAAAGCTTACTGATCTTTGCCTACATCTAATCCCGTTCCTTCCCATCATTACTTAAATGTATATTACATATTAACATTGAAGCTCTAACTTAAAATATCTGAAATAGTACATCTGCTACAAGCTTAAAGTTTTTCTTTCCCCTACGATGCCATAATATTATCGTACCACGCCTCTCATTGTTAGTATGCAAATTCAACTGACAAGCATTACTTGACTTTATGCTGCATAATCTCTCGCTAGTGAATACGTAATAGCAAGTTGCATAAAAGTATACAAAATATATTCACAACCCATTAAAATTTCCTTTAAAGTTCATTTCGCCTTCCAGAAGAGCACATGTATATAAAAAGCTCAATATATAAAAGGCTTATAATACACTGATGATGGGAGCAAGTCAAATAAATAAATTATTACTACGACACGACTATACATTCACTTCTTTAAACTTGTTCCAGTCCAGCTCAAGCAAAAACGAATCTAAAATGAGGACACATTCAAATATAATTGAGAAAGTTTAAGTTGAAGGTCCACAGGTCCATGTATGTCAAGAATTTTACTACCAAAAACCAACTTAAAGTAAATCCAGCTCCAGCACTGTAAGCTGAGCAAAGAGTATCATCGTTAAAATACACTTAATATTCATTAGAATTAAAAAAATACAAGTCTATACCATGTTAAACGTCACCCAGGAATATAAATTTTTGTTTCAATGAAGATTTCAAGCTGCATTCATTTAAAGAATTAGTCTTTAGCTCTCTCCCTCTCCATATTTCATTTTTGACACGTGAAGGCATGTTCCTTATTGAAATCTTTAAGCTTTACACAATCTTCTTTCTCCCAATTTTTATAAAATGTGTAAAAAAAATTTGCATACACACTTTAATAAAAAAAAATTCACCTAACCCTTGCCTTGTTTTTTTAGTCTGGTGATCTATATTATGTCTACGTTTTTCATTCGTAAGAGTACGCTCATTTTTTTCCCTAGATTCCAGTTGACTAGTAATTTTACCAGCAGAGCAGCAGTTGTGTAAACAATCTGTGCCTTCATAAAACTATTTGCCATTAATCACCCCATATTTACTCTCGCCTCTTAGTATCAAGCGAAAAAGCGGCATGAAACTTTATTGTTATCACAATACAGCAACAGCAAGTTCCATAATATACAGGCAGACTACCAAAAAAACTACCAACACAAAACCCAGTTTTTGTACGTTTTCCAAGTCTAAAAAAGAAGAAAATACGTCGCGTTGCAAAACACAAACATAAAGTTCAATTATTATTCAAATTCAAGTCCCCAGTTTTTACTTTAATTTTATCCACTTTTTACTTTGCTACGTCAACATTTCATCATTTTACTAGTCAAAAGACATATATACATCCTTACACACAATATATATCTTTCTATTCAACAAATTATAAAGTTTATAAAAAAAACTCTCAAACAATATTATTACCAGAGAGAGAGTTTTGCACGTAAACGTTTCCAGGTTCATAATTTCGTAGAAATATTTCTTTTAGCGAATGTCAAAGTTTATTATTACAATCAAACATTGTCAGCAATTTGCTTTAAACAAAGTGTGCACAACTCTGCAACAAAAGTAAATTTTTATAAAAACAAAAACTAAATTTTTATAAATAACTTTTTATGTGTATCTTAATCATTTTATTCCTTAATTTTTTTCCACTGTTTGAAGTATTCCATCCACTGCGAATTGGCAACATGATTAACTAAAAGTTACATACAAAGTTATAACAATGTACATTTAAGAAAATAATAGTCGGGACTTATTCATTTTATTACACAATTTAAAAACATCATGCCTATTTTTTTCAGGACTACACCACTTTTTAAATGAGTAGTCATTTTGTTTAAACGTTTAATAGATGACGCCTCAAGGAACCTAAACAAAAAACCGGTCGCTTTTTCTTGAAAGAACGCTATAGACTCTCTCTACCTCTAAAATAACCTATAAGAAAACCAAAAAGAAAAAACCTTCCATGCCATGCATAAATTTTCACCCTTATTTTCTTCCTTGTCCTGAAAAAAGCACATATACAAGCACAGTAAGTGCATAATACTATGTCTATGTATAATAATAATAGTCTGTCCTATTAAGATAATTTACACCTTGATATTATACAGCATTGGATTTCTTTCCAAGTAAAAAGTAAGTATACCTATTCATTTTTACTCAATGCGCTCGCTAACATAATATTTCATACGCAAATTGTCATTTTTTCCCTCTCTCTTCCTTTTTTGTGTAGAAAGTGAGCAACTAGTTAGACAACAACATGCTGTTCTGTTTTCTTTAGCAAAAAAGGAAAATCTCAATGCATTCATCCTAACAACTTCAAGTTGTTGGCATATTGCCCAAAAAAAATATACCCAAAGCTTCCAAAACCATCCACACACACAAGGAAAACAGAAAGTAAAAGAAAACTAATGAGATGATAGTCGGACCTTTGGGACGTTCTCCTCGCAACAGGCGAAGAAAGTTTCAACAGTTTCTTTTTCAGCTCGTTATCTCATCCTCTCCCTTTTTTCCCTTTCTTCTTCACCAAATGCCCTTATTTTCTCCATCCACGCATACATACATGAATAACATTATCACACATGCATATATATACTCCATCCACACTACTAAAAAAACATCACACAGCTTTCTCCTCCTTCCCCCCCCCCCTCCCCATCTAAATCCTAATCTTCAATAATAGCCTAGTGGTCTAGTCCGCCGGTACTTAAAAACCTTTTTCAATTGCATTTCCACGCACAAAATTTTCCCCAAAAAAATATACATTTCACTCCCCCCCCCTTTACACTCAAGATTGTGTGTTTGCCAGCTTTAATGTCGCTGTCGCGGTGACTCTTCCTTATAAAAAAAGTAAACATAGTCCTTCTATTTCCCTTTGATATCAAAATTGTATACTTGACTAATAATAATAATCATATACATATTACATGTGTTGAGAAGAAGTGGCTTTAGCCATTATTACTTCAAAACCGAATTTCCTCCTGCCAGCCATACCACCAACAAAAGTATACTCTCCAAATCCAAATCCCCCCCCCTCCCCTTTTGAATTCAAATACGGAAACGTAATGGCTTCACAGCTTTTTTTCATGAGCATGGCAGTTGACGCTTGAAAATATCATAAAAGTTTTTTTCTTTCCTTCAGCTTGTTGTATAAAACGCAAGAAACGACGACGACTACGATGATGCTATGCTATAGGATAATAAAATTTACGATCTGATATACGTATTTCCAGGAAAGACTACAAAGGACTAAGAAAGTAATATGAAAAAGCTACTACTTTGTAATACCTAACGTTTTCTAATGTTTGTGCTGTGTGTATCATGTATACTAAAAAAAACCTTGGATTGTGGATAGTGTTATGTTATGTGTAATCCATTTACACTTTAGGGATCTTTCCTTTCCTCCAAAACTTAAGGAACATAAACGAAACCAAAAAGAACGACGTTCTCATTCAACAGCTGTAAATGTGCCTGCCTTTTACTCCCATTTTCTCTCTAGACTACTCTTAATATCTTCAAATGAAAATCCTGTACGATGCAAAATGCAATACTTGGTTTTGGTTCACATTTTGTATCTATTTCTCCTCATTTTCTGTTATAAACATAAAAATATATACACAGAGGGAATTCTCACTTTCCATCATTCTCACCAAAATAATAATGTATACTCTGTGATTTTATTTGCCATTATCATCATCATTACAAGAGCCATCCAAACCAGCATAAAATTTGCATACCACATTTTTATGTGCGATTCTACTGGAAAATAAACATGATATTTACAGGAGAATGGTACATTAGTTGTGGTGATGTGATGATGGTGGTTGGTAGTTGGTATGGTCTGTTAATGTTACAAATATGTGACGTGACAAGTAACATATACTGAGTTCCCTTTTTTTCTCATGCTTGTCATCATGCTACATATTAACTAACATGTTGTCATGGCATTGCTTGCAAAAAAAATCTTTTTATGCCAAACTACTACCAAAAGATCAAGAAATACGAGTCTACGTTCTACCTACACTATTTTTTTATGTCTTGCATTTTAGTTCCCATTAGAAAGCGCCATAATAATGTTATCACACCAAAATACATGTATTTACATTACATTTCATGGAGCTTTCTCCTTTCTACGTGTGTAAAAGTAAGATGCTCTGCTTTATTGATGGGATTTAGTAACAAACAGCAGCATACATCTTTTATATCCCTTTTTCACTGTCGTATATCACTTCATATAAATAACCATTACTTTTTTATTCCGGTTGTTTTCTCCGGTTGGCTGGCCAAGAAATACTAAATGTCTTTTGTGACCAGCAACAGCAACAATGCATGGCAGATATCATAGTTACCATCACTAAACATTTCTTAAACTATGGTTTTTTCTCTTACAATTAGTGTGGTTTAAAAATAATACGTAAAATTAAAATTAAATGTAAGATAAAGATCCATGGTTTACTTGGATTATTATTTTTTTTTATTTTTTAATAAATCTCACCGCTTTCAACGCGGCTAATCTATCCTTCGTCATCTTGACTGTTGATGTGAAAGATGGTTGTTGATGGTACGGTTGATTTCCTTATCCCAAACCCACACTACAGTGGACTGGGTGAAAATTATTGGAAATAGTTCCAAAATCAAAGAATTGTGTTACAGTTCCAAAAAACAAACTCTGAACAATCACAGTTACAAGCACATATTAGACTCAGTGTGAAGAACATGAACAATTTTTTAATTGTGAAGAAGTGGTGGTTCGATTTAAATATTATGTATCCTGAAGTTTCATTTTGATTTAAAGTCAACTTGTTTTAGTTTTTGTTTATCAAAAACCAATCAAAGTTTTTAAAAAGGTCGTCCATTTTATTTAGAGATTAATAATTTTGTTTGTTATATTTCAGCACAATTTTATTTTTTGGCTAAATTTGAGTTGTTAGTAGAATTTGTTAGTAAAACGAAGAATATTCTTTTTCTTTAATAATTTAAATCAAGTTCCAGACTTTTTTCGTAAAATGCGAATACTGTTTTTGGGACTAAAATTTTATAGTTGATTATCTTGTTTCATACTGATTGATTGAGTCCAAAAAATATCATCATTCTTCTCTCATATAATTTTTTTTTGTATATTCAGTCTGCAAGCTTCCCTGTTGTAAAAATCACAATCACTTGTTACTTTTTTTTGGGATTTAAGATTTAATACCTCTGATTTTAAATTTAGTCATTTAAAAACATTATAAAACTCGTATTCATAACTTTTCTTCCATCTCTCTCAATAAAGTATACAAGGTATCTCAAAATTTGCAAATTTTTAACCATTTAATTTATCAGTTAAAAATTAGTTTATCATCTTGTACAATTATTTTTAATTATCATCTCTCATCCTCAATATTCTCATCACTTTCTTTCTATTCTACAATCCATTGTTTCACTTTAAAAACTCCATGTTTCATTTGCACTTGTTCCTAGACAATGCCAAAAGCACACAGTTCCAATGTTCCGTACAAAAAAATATGTACTGTTCATCTGTTGATTCACTATCCAGAAAACATTTTGCACGCTACACATGTACACCACCAACAACACATAATTCATACATACATCTCTCTTGTATGAGTATGTATTTAAAAAAATCTGTTCTGTTCAACGATAAAAATGAAACATCAAATGGAACGATAGTGCTTATTACTATTTATTACATGGAAACCCAATAAACACACAGTACAAAACTCTTCAAAAACCCAAAGCGCTCGAATAAAAAAAAGTTCTTAGAATTTCACTCTCAAACCTTTCAACTTCAACTTTTCCTTGTACATCTCTCTCCAGAAAAAAAAGAATACAATTTAATATCACGTGAATGAAAAGAGAAGCAAATCAAGAAAAAATGTTATTTACTTTTTTCTTTGTGAAAAAACGTAACTTTACACACATAACAGACACATTCTCCACAACAAATAGTATAGTAGCCCAGAAAAAGAAAACCAAAATAAAAGTTTAAGTCAATCTGTATCACAATTTTTTTTTATATAGATCTTGTCCACCACCAATTCTTTATTTTTTTAAAAATATCCCAACAAGAAGAGCAACAGAGAAAAATATATATAAACTAAAGGGGTAAAAAACTGCACTCAAACTCTCAGAGAGCCAGTCACACTCTCTCAAAACATTGAAAAAAATAAAATGATTACTTTTATTGCCTCTTTTTAGATGAGGATGGTGACGGTGACGGTGGTGACGATAATGTAATCATATAAATAGTACAACAGACACGAGGACTCATGCTTATTTGAATTGAACACACATGAAAATAAAATGTACAGATATATAACTGTGGTGACGATGACGACTAATGATGATGATGATGATGAGGTGGTGGTGGTGGTGGTCGAGAGTTTTTGTGTACTGTGTGCCTGTGC
Source organism: Entomobrya cf. arborea Gr-Col-00668 (assembly GCA_034699025.1). Taxonomy (NCBI): domain Eukaryota; kingdom Metazoa; phylum Arthropoda; class Collembola; order Entomobryomorpha; family Entomobryidae; genus Entomobrya; species Entomobrya cf. arborea Gr-Col-00668. The sequence continues at coordinate 116,069 of JAQIWN010000001.1, read as the reverse complement.
AAAATGATTGTTATTGGTACCTACTTATTTTTATACCAATGACTACAATTCCTCTACTAAACTGTTACAAAGACGAGAAAAAAAATGTATAACAACCAATATCATATCATCACCACTTGGCACTTCTTTTTTTGATGCTCTGTTTGTTGTGCTGCTATGATGTAACTTGGAAAACTATTCACTACAAAATACTATAACAGCCAGAGAGCCACTGTGACTACACCACAATTACTATTCTCCTCTTCCATTTTCAATGTTCCTCTGTTTCTGTTCCATTTTTTTTCTTATTTATACATTTAACAAGCCAAAGTGATAGTCAGCCAGCCTAACAACCAAACCGACATACCAAAAAACCAAAAAAGAAAAAATTGAACGAGCTATGCCAATGCCCTTCTCTTTTCGCTCACTTTCACTTGTTGTTTTGTCGTCTTGTCGGTAATATTACTGTGTTGCTCCTCTCTCTCTCCAACAACTTAAATGTAACGTCTTGTTGTATACATGGAAGAAAGAGACGGTTAGTATAGCAGCTCAGTGAATATATTTTTTATTTAAAAAAATCTTTTTTGGTTGGTCCTTCTCCTCACTCTCACTCACTCAGAAATACACTCACTTTTTTATTTTTTTGTAAAACATTTAAAAAGTAAAAGTTGTTAGATAGGTACATATGAAGACAGTAAGTGAAAGAATTTTTTTTTTCAGGAGAGTTGAAGAGAAAATAAGGCAATAAGTAAGGGAAGATTTTTTTTATATTGTTATCCAAGTGGTGGTGGTGGTGGTAGTGGTAGTTGACGTCCTCATTCCTTCTTGGCGTTTAGTATACTGATGCAACACTTTGATTTTCAGTCCGTTCTTATATGATGTGTTGATGATGAGGATGAGGAAAAGGATGATGCATGCACATGAGCTTGTTGTTTGCTTGTGTGGAATTGTGGAATGTTGAGGAGGAGAAAAAAAAATAGAACTATTTTTTCTTCTTCTTTCTTCTTGCCTTTTTTTCAAATATATATGCAAAGTGAGAAAAGATTGGTGCTGTGGGTTGGCTTGGCTTGGTTATGGCAATGGCAATGACTTGGCTTTATATATATTTTGTTGTAAAAATTTATGTTAAAGGGGTAAGCAGTGATCACCAGAGATTATTCATAAGAAAGAAAAGGGAGCAAGCGAGAAGGCAAAGGAGCCTTAGTCAAAAGGCAGCAGGCGACGAGACTTGTGAGAATGATGATGTTGATGATGGCGATGACGATGATGGTTTTGTCGACGAGCACATTTTTTATGTACTTTTGTGCGTTCATGTAAAAAAAATATTTTATGTGTAAAAAGTTGCAAAAAGGTAGTAGTCAAGTGAGTAGTGTAATAGTGGCATTATCATGGGTTGTTTCACTCTCTTCTTAGAAAAAAAGCGCTGTTATATGATATGTTTTCTGGGTATAGTGAAGGATTTCCCAGTTTTATTCTTTCTTTCTTTCAACGTTGCACTTGAATATTAAAAGACAGAGTACCAAAGTAAGTACAGAGGAATAAAAAAAGAGAACGATGAACACAACTTGTACAACACCAATCTTTTATTTTGGTGGATGCGATGATGGCAAAAAAAAATATTTTGTAAGAAGAAAACACGTTGCCAATGGTTGCTTCTGCTTCTTTCACTCTTCTGCTTTCACTACTGCTGTTGCTTACATACTGACTCCTTTTTTCGATGTGGTTTTACTCACTCAGCGAAAAGCCAGGCTGTTGAAGAATAAGCTCAAGTAGAGGGAACACAGAGATATAGAAAAAACAGCAGGAAGGAACGACGCGACACAAGGCAAAAGAGAAAATAAGAAGAGAATGCACACACACATTATAATCAACTGGCAGCCAAGATATCGTTCTGTCGTTTATTTTTTGTGTGCCACTACTTGTTCTAGAGAGAGAGAGGCTAGTGTTTTATATACTGGTCATGTGGGAGATATATGGACATGGACAGATGGCTTGCAATTGTATAGAGAAAAAATATATATCTATATTGTGATGTTATAGAAAGTAACATGATGGGTTTACTTACTATCTCTCTCTTTCTCTGTCTTTCTGTATATTATTAGCATGAAAGAGAAAAAAAGAGAGAAAGGAATGAATAAATTTAGAACATAAAATATTATCTGTTGTAGTAGTGTAATAGTATGTCTGTGTTGTATGAAGATTGAGTTTTTTTTTTCTTTTCATTTTTCTTATTGTTCCCATTTACGATATTACGTAAAAAAGCCAAATTGCGTATATGGCGAACGTAGACATATAGATAGACATATACAATATATGTAATAAATATGTATATATACTTGTTAGAATGCTATACTGAGAGAAAGTTGATATTAACTGGTTTGTAGAGAGAAAATAAAACAAAATTGTTATGAAGAGACACACACGCGACAAAAACATTGTATTTATTGTTCTTTGTGTAGTCTTTATGCATGCCTAGTCATATAGGTAGTCAGTCATAGTCATAATAATGATTCGACATGTTAGTCGATGGACGACGACAAGACAAAACAAGACACAAGACAGGGTAGACTTAAGTAAGTATATAGCAGCATATCATAAGAAGAAGCGTAGAGGAGAAAGCAACAAGAGAGATGGTTCCTCTCCTCCGGTTTCAGGAAAAAAAACTTGCTTCCTTTTCGGTGGTGGTGGCGGTGGCAGAGTGGCAGTTGTGATATGATGATAATGAGAAAAGCAACTAGGCAGGCAGGATAGGGCTAGGCCTTTAAGAAAAGTCCACCATGAGGAAATAGATGGACAACCGCCCGAAACCAGATGATGATGACGACCCTTCTCAAAAAAAAATTGGTACTATGTATGCACTACTTTGTTGGATTGGATGGAAGGTATTAGTGGAAGAGAGAACTATGTATTTTAATGTAGTTCATGCGGAGCTCATCGACGTTGTTAGAAAACCACGATGGAAACCGAGTTGGTGGAACGACGGATACCGGAAAAAAATGTTGTGAGTACCTATCTCTTCTCTGGCCTGGCTTTTTGATGTAATAAGACATGTATCATCGTATCATCATCATTATATGCATGATAGACACACACACACTTTCCCCATTGCTTGTAAAATTACAAGATAAAAAGGTAGTATCACTTTGTTGCTTCGAACAGACAAGAAGAAAAGTTGGTAAGTAAAGTTAGGTCTCTGTAGTGATGGTGGAGAACTTCCATAGAACTTCCGTTGTTGTTCAATATACAAGTTCATTTGGAATAGAGATATTGAGGGAAAAAGAGAGAGAGAGAGAAGGTAAAAAAGACAGTTAATGGGGGACCCACACATTACGCATTACGCATACTTAAACGTCTACATAACACGTAATACTATAAATATGAAGTACTAGTTAAATGACCCGTTGAACTCAAAAACTAAAAAAAAAACTTTTAAAATTGAATTTAACTGTTTATGTAAAGTTTTTTTTTTACTTTCCTTACAATTTTTTGCATAGAACTGTTCATTGGAAAACTTTCTTAGGCTTATTATTTAGTAAACTGGTGACAAAAAGACTCTCGTTCTCTTAAAAATAGACACGACAACAAATATGGTAGTTAGTTATGATTATGATACCAAAAAGAAGTTTGGATTTTTTTACATTCTACTTACTCATTGAAGCACTTATGTGATTACGACTAAGATTTTTTTAATCCAGTGTAATGGCAGGAAAAGCGGAAGCTGCTTATGAGAAATCGATAAAAGCTATTTGAAATTACATGAATTAAATTACCTATCTCTTACATTTCATAATATACTTTATCGTTTTATCATACAATAATTCCTTTAACTGAATTTTAAAATAGGTTGATAGGTACTTATGAATACATAGCTCTGCTCACAGTACACGCTACTAATTCATTATTCAACATTTTGCAATGGGATTGGTGTACATTATATATGTATATTTGCTAAGGGGCAAATTAAGCCGTATGCAAAAATTATGAGAATTCAGCAAGTGGTTAAAAAATAGCTTATGCATAATGTATTGTTATGAACTCTCTCTCTCTCTCTCAGCATTACCAAAGTCGGTCGACCAAAAGCATGTAGAAAATATAACAACGATAAATTGTAAGCCGTTTTTTTTGTTAATTCTATTTTTATTTATTATAATATTCATTTCCCATTTTATCAATTATTGCAATAAATACGCTCAAGATATGATGATACACATTCAGCAAATCTATAAATGAACCGTCGTCTCAATCGTATTTGCGGTTAGATATTATTGATATTTATTAAAAAAAGAAGGCTTGTTGCTGGTGACAGGGAAGAATGGAAGCGTTTCTAGCAAAGTGCAGTCTAAACTAAACACATAGCTGCTTGGGTGATTTCACTGTCTAATGGTTGTCATTAAACAAGATAACAAGCCGAAGTAATAATAAAATCGCTGTGATAACGACTGTAACGACGTAGCTGAAATAAGCAACACATAAATGGTAATGATGAACATTATATTTAGTAATCAAGGAAAAGTCCTTTCGAATGCTGTTTCATGTTTGTTATTGCCGACGCCAATGTTGACCTCGATTTATGACCCTAACAGATTAGAGTGATTGTCTTATTGCCTTTGATTCTTGATCTAATCGACGAGCGCTTTCGATTGCATTTTTTTTTAATGCACGATATAATCAAGTTAAATACTTTTGACCTTTGACCTTGGAGATTGACCTTAAAAGCAGTAATAAATAGGATTCTTGACCTTTAGTGGCTTGACAATAGTGACCTAAATAGAAAATTTTAAGAAAATTCGTTCGCACGTTTTTGAGTTTTTATTTGGTGAAGGACACCGACAGACGGACAGACAAACATGATAAAATCAATCCTATATGGCTTTTTGCTTCGTAATGCATGTATAATCAGGTTTGTCCTGTACTGTTGTATTACTTGTACTCTATTCCATCTATGCACGTCACCTATTTTATATATTAGTTATCCTGCCAAAACTAAAATCAATATGATTTTTAAAAATACATGGGAAAATGAAGGAAAAAGCTTTAATCACAGTTAATATCAATAACTAAGTAAAAATGCAACGTTTTCCTAGCATTTATACATCTGACAGGTTGACACTGAAAAAAATCATTCTTTTGTTAGTCATTCAAGAAGGCAGAGTAGAAACCCTAACCCAACGTCCAGAAATGCTACAAGACTGCCACATTTATAAACTGTTTTCGGCTTTGGTTCGTTTTTGCTGGCATTAATAACTTGTCACCCATCAATTTATTCTCTTTTCATGCATTCCATATCCATGTACAGTTATAAACATATTTTTTGTCTCATCGTCATCATGTTACTCAGCATTATCATGTCTATTCAGTTTACTGATTATACGGGATCAATAAAACATACTTGTACTTGATGCACTTTGCTGAGTGCTTTGCTTTAGCTTTCGGTTAGACTACGACGAGGCGTCAACATCAACATGGAAAAGGGAAAATAAATGCAAGCAAAAAAATATGTATGATGACAGCACATTATCCATTAAAAAACATTTTCGTTCCAGTCCAGACTTCCAGAGAAACGAGTGAATCATTGTATTTCTTATCATTGTTATTATTATTAATTGGGGGATAATTTACAGCAGCAGCAAGCAACATGTGGGTGGATGTGCACTGCCTTTGGTGATGGTAGCTTTTTGATAATTCTGAGATCTGCATTGCAATGTTGAAAACGAAACTCTTTGAAGCATTCATATTCTGTATTGTATTCATACAAATTGTTACTGTGCCTTGTAGCGTTGGTATTTTAGTATTTTTTTCTTCTCACAAAGTGCATTTTGTTTGAATGTTTGTATGATTTTGTAATGCATACTTCCTCATCCGCTCGCGTACTGGATTTGCACTTCGTTTCTGTAACAAATCACTGAAGTCTGTTCATGGAGTCGTCTAATAAACTGTAATTGGTAGATATATCAAGTCGAGCCATGCATATATACAAAAACGCAAGTAAACTGAATAAGGAATCAGAAAACTCCGGAAATCATACAAGAGCCAGTTTACCAAGGATGGAACATTAAGTTTGTCCATTTTGTACGTAACTGCAAATTTAAATGGTGATGTAGGCGTACGCACTCCCAAAAAGCCTTTCACGTGTATAATGATGATGACCATGACCACTGACCAGTAGTCACGGCCACACGTCCAACTTCACGTTACCTGTTGGCCAAAAAGGGGTAACGCGACACCATTGGCTTCCAAATAACCTTGTTTTCAGTTGCATGAGGCAACTTGTATCTTCCATAAATTGTTAAGAGGTCAGGGATGAGCCCTTTTGCTGAAATATAACTCGACCAATTTTACTTGGATCATTTCATATTCTAATTTTTTTTAGGTCCATGCGCATTTACAGGATGCCTTATTTCAAGCCTTTATGAGCATTCAGTGGCTTAAGCTTGGTTAAAAATGATCAATCAAGTTATAATGCAAAAGTTATTACATTGCATTGCAGCATATTTAACAAGTATGAAACATAAATTGAAATGCAAGATCGTTGAATCGGCGGCGATCGATTTGACAAAATGAAGGTAAGGTAATAAGAATGATTAGGTGATAGGCATTTAATTTTTAATTGGCCACTAGAATACGTGCTTTTATTAGTTGAATATTTAGCTTTTTTGTAGAAAATGAAAACTTACGCATATATTATTGTACATGTAAGGTAGAGGGATATGGGTGTGAATATTTGTTAAACAAATAAAGCTGTGTATGGTCAATCACTATAGTAACTGTAAAATAACCTGGGCAATGAAGACAATTTTAAGAATGATAAATTTGTTCCTGAAAATTATTTTTTGAACATCTGCCAATTAAATGTTTCTAGGTAGTATGTCTCATACCAAATGTCAATCAGTGTAAGAAATCCAACCATTTGGATATTTTATGAATTCATTGGAATAAACCGTTAAGTTTAGGATACCTGCATTCAACAGGGTATTAGTGGTGGAGTAGGATGGCTCAAATAACGCAATAAACTTACATAAATCTACGCATTTAGCGTTTTCCAAGAATGATCATTAAAGATGATCTGATATTTGAATTTGATACACCTAAACATATATTATTATTACTTTATTGCACGTATTGTTTACGAAAGACAAATATTCTTCTTTTTTCCATATAATATTGCAAGTTGGCTAGACCAACTTTTTGCATTAATTTCATGAATGCATTTCTTCACTCCGAAAATCCTGCTTGTCTGATGTCTGAATATTAAAATAAACTAACATCATTTCACATTTGAAATTTAATTCATATTTTAGACTATTAGAATTAAATATCATAATGCATAAAATAATAGCCAGAAATGTTATCCAATCTTTCCTCCCATATTTTTCCCAGCCACATGACATCCGAAATCCGGATGGTGATACAGGTGGGCGTATTAAATGCCAAGCGTCATAGTCATGTCTCATGTCACGTGCATTTTTAAGCTATGTAAGTAAACTGAGCCTTACAATCTTACAAAATTATATTGTGTAGAGAGTAGCATTTCAAAAGTAGAAAACTGAGAATCAAGAGCATCTTTTTCCCCATCTCATCTTCATCTCTTCCTCATTATTGCTGTGTTACGTACGACACAAACAACTAACAACAGAGCAGGGGGCCCCTTTTTTCTTTCAATTTCCACATCTCTCACATAACCCTCACGTGTATACACACCTAAACCATTTCATAAGGTAAAAAAGTGTGGCGGCAAGTGAACAATGCATGCCAAGCATTTATAGCGTACTACTCTCATACAACTTAACTTTTTAACAAAAGCCATCTCTCTCCCTCACCAAAAGACCAGACCAGTAGCACTCGTTCCATGTTAAAAAAAACATGTGCAGTTTTGCAGTTGAATGTTGAATGTGTGCTGGAATTCTACCATCAACCATACCATAGCATTGAGATTGCGACCAACCACCGTGTTTTTTTTAATGCAAGCTTGTATTAAAAAAGCTGCCGGAGAAATAAAGCATTCCTCGATCCTCCTCAACAAAATGCATACCCATCCATATTCCAATTTCCATACCTTGTTTTCTTCTTCTGCGTTCTTTTTTTGTGGCGGTGATGATGGTGGTGGTGGTGTGGTCCCTACTTGTATAACCTTACTGTATACTTTTAAACGTGACTGAATGAATAAGCAGCTATCTAAGATACACGGTAGGTTTCCGTGGACGTTCAGTCGTCTACCAGTTGACTCGCTGCACTGTGTGATCCGGTTTTCCTTTACTTTTAAACCCGCTTTTCTTCCGACAACGCAACCCTCTTTTTCTAAAATCCGCTAGAAGGTGAGTTATATGGATCATTTTTTAAAAAGTACCGTTAATTATTGTGTACCTTGATAATTAATGGTAGTGAAAATAAGTGTGTTAAAATACCTGTGTTTTTTAATTATTTCAGGAGACAAGTGGGGTCTCTCGTGCAATTATAATAAAGACTTCTTTGGAACTTTCTCATCCAACTTGAATTTCTGATACACTTTTTTTAACCGGTAAGTTTAGTAATTGTATTTATGTTGTATTTAATTGTGACAGTGGTTATTTTGGAGGTTATAATGGATAGGTAATGAGGGGTTCTATTTTTTTGTGGGTTTTAATTAGGTACGTTTGAGAAGATATAAAGTAAAAATAATGGCGGCCGCAGGAACTACTGAGGAGATGCCAACCTTCAAGTTGGTGTTGGTGGGTGATGGTGGTACGGGAAAGACGACCTTTGTGAAACGTCACTTGACTGGTGAGTTCGAGAAGAAATATGTGGCGACTTTGGGAGTGGAGGTGCATCCCTTAGTTTTCAATACCAATCGTGGACCTATCCGCTTTAATGTATGGGATACTGCAGGACAGGAGAAGTTTGGAGGACTTCGTGATGGTTACTATATTCAGGTACTTTTACAATGCGTAATATTTAACTTTTAATCATGCTCATCTAAAATATGGCAGTATTTCATTAAAAATTCTATTTCTTTTGTTTTTTAAAGGGTCAATGCGCTATAATTATGTTCGATGTAACATCTCGAGTAACCTACAAGAACGTACCAAATTGGCATAGAGATTTGGTTCGTGTGTGTGAGAACGTGCCAATCGTTCTCTGTGGCAACAAGGTGGACATCAAGGACCGAAAAGTGAAAGCTAAAAGCATTGTATTTCACCGGAAGAAGAACCTCCAATACTATGACATCTCGGCCAAGAGTAATTACAACTTTGAAAAACCCTTCTTATGGTTGGCACGTAAGCTCATTGGGGACCCTAACTTGGAGTTTGTTGCTATGCCGGCGTTGGCACCTCCAGAAGTCCAGATGGACCCACAATGGCAACAACAAATCGAAAACGATCTGCAGGTATGCATTCATTTCATTAGTATACAAACCTATTTATTTTTATTGCTTTTGACATTCTCCGTAAGTATACCCATTAATTGTTTCTTTGTTTTTTTCGTTTCCCAGGAGGCACAACAAGTCGCCCTTCCCGACGACGATGATGATCTTTAAGTGTAAAAGTTCATATTTGTGATTAGCTAACTAGCTTCCTTGCTGATCGAGTGTTTCCTTCAAACTATCAAGTACCTATAAAAATAATTCTTTTGTATGGCTTGTTATAACACGCGTGTGTAAATGTATATTTAAAATCTATCTTCAAAATCATATAAAATACCAACCTTTGTATTACCCTTTTTGAAACAGTTTAGTTCATGATTTTTAAAATTTCTGAGTGAATATTGTATAAAAAATATGTGTGGGATACGTAAAATGCATTCGTCTGCGGCGTATTTGAGTGAGTTTTTTTGAATAAAAAAAGTTTCGATGTAAATGTAAAGATAAACAATGAAAATGATTTCTGTCTAATTTTATGTCCATGATTCATATTTTGAACAAAATGGTTTTTATTTCGTTTACATACAATAGAATATATAAAAACTATCATTCATGTAATAGCAATACTAGTTAAATGTTTTTTCTAGCATAAATGCGAGAACAATATGTTTACATGACTCATACTGTGCACAAAGTGTACTCACACATTTAAAGAGGTCTAAACGGTCTGAAACTATGACAACATAACTGATAATGTAAGAAAAAAATTAAAATGAGATGTTTTTTTATAACTTATAACACGATCTGATCAGTAGTAAGTAACCCAAAATAAAACAATAGGTACTGGTACTCTGCTTTTCACCTTTCTTTTTCTATCAATTAAGCTTTGCTGGCTGCCTGTTTCTTGGCTCTTTTCTCAATACCTTTTTTACCTTCGAATAATAAGAGCTTCTCGTGCTCATTAAGATTTTTACCAATGCCGGTAATCACACCAGTTCCAAGAGTAGTAAAACCGTCACGAAGAGTGAAACGTTGTCCCTTCTCGAGGACCATGGGTTTGTAGAGCTTCATTGCAAGTCTAGTCAAAGAAATGGAATATAAAATTCACGGTTAAAAAATTTCCATGGAAATAGACGAAATGTACTTAAGAGGTAACAAGGCTTACTTAGCATCTTCTCCAGGCATAACCATGTCCTTTCCAGGAATTGTGATTTGCGCCGCACAGTCCCACGTCTTCGAAAACATTTGCATTTGACACAAAGAAGTGAATGGCTTTTGACGTCCACCTTCTTCTTTGCTTAAAATGTAGACCTAAACCATTCAATAAAAACAGTTATTAAAATTGTCATTTCACTTGAATGATTTTATTCAACAACTTAAAAAAATACATGTTATGTACCTGAGCTTCAATATTATCGTAAGACTTCATTGTGCCCGGTTTGCAAAGAATCATGCCACGACGAATGTCATCCCTTTTAATACCACGAACAAGGGCTCCCAATTGGTCACCTGCTTGAGCCTCCTCCAAAATCTTGTGAAACATCTCGATTCCGGTAACTGTTGTCTTCACAGCCTTGCTGTAGCCGATGACTTCACATTCATTACCTTTCTTGAGTACTCCTCTTTCCAATCTTCCCGTAACAACTGTCCCTCGACCTGTTAAATAGATTTAAACCACTGTATCAAGTTATTCGTACATTTTTTTCTCACTCTGAAATGATAATTACAATAATGATAGTTAGCCTTACCAGCAATGGAATAAACATTTTCTACAGGCAACATGAATGGTTTTTCTAAATCACGAATAGGCGTTGGGATATTAGAATCAACAGCTTTGAGAAGATCCATAACAGCGTTCACCCCAAGTTCCGGCTTATTTCCTTCCAAAGCACAAAGGGCAGATCCCTTAATGACGGGAACATTGTCACCGTCGTAACCCATTTCGCTCATTAACTCCCTTATCTCCATTTCGACCAAGTCCACCATTTCAGAATCCGCGGCGTCCACCTTGTTAATAAAAACGACAATGTGTTCCACTCCAATTTGCTTTGAGAGTAACAAATGTTCTCGGGTTTGAGGCATGACACCATCAGTTGCAGCTACAACCAGGATAGCACCATCCATTTGCGCAGTTCCAGTGATCATGTTCTATCAATAAATGTATTATAGATTACAAATCTGCTTTTCCTTAAAACCTTTATTAAAATGCTTCCAGATTATATTTTATGTACCTTAATGTAATCCGCATGTCCAGGGCAATCAGTATGGGAATAGTGACGATTCTCAGTAGCGTACTCAATGTGGGCAACGTTAATCGTGATTCCACGAGCCTTCTCCTCGGGAGCGTTGTCGATTTCGTCATAGCGTTTGGCCACAGCCTTTCTACTCTCGGATAGTACTGTAATTATTTAGTAAAATACGTTTATTAAGTAAATGCATACATTCAACGATTGTAATTTTACTTGATAATTGTACGTACCTTTAGTAATTGCAGCTGTCAGCGTAGTTTTCCCGTGATCAACATGTCCAATTGTTCCAACATTGCAGTGAGGCTTGTCCCTTTGGAACACAATCTTCTCAGCGTATGACCTAGCAGCACTAAAGGAAATTGGCCGGTAGCTGATGTACTAGAAAATTCAACATTCAACATTTCTTAAGATTCTTCTTCTAAAATATTGATTAAAAATTTTGAACATTCTATAAATTCCATTTATACTTACGTTGGCTCGCAAAGCTAATGGCGATGATGATGTTAAATGACTACTTGTACAAATGTGGAACTGCTTACCGACTAAAAGTTAAACAAGCACATAGTATATTACAACCTGCACATCTCAGTCTTTCATTACCCCTTGAAATAACAAAAAGATATAATTTAACTGCTACAAGCTGAGTTTGTCATGTTTTTATACCTGAAAACGCCACCCTGGATACGGCGTTCAACGCAGCCATTTTGTCTACAGGAATAAGTTGTCAGTCCGCTTAAAATTTAGACACTACCGGTAAAGGTGTTCCTTTAATAAAACAAAACAGAAAGGTCATTAGTGTTAATAATAAATACTCAAAGGTCAGTACCTGCAGCTAACTACACTACCAAATAGACATAATATCAGCCGCTATTCCATCTCCATCACATGTTCCAATACAGCACCACTGACGTTACCCAAAATAACGGTAAACAAAGTTACTTTAAAAACTTACTGCAATCCTCTAAAACCTCTACAAGAGAAGTTGCACTCCTTCCAGTTTAATTAATTCTCATGCACAGTTCAACTTCAATTAGCAAACAATTAAATTAATGTTCCAAAAAGTTCCAAACGTGCATACCGAACCGACCGTGTTTTCCAGCATAAAAAAAGATGATGAAAACAAGTACAAGGGAACCCATTTCTTCACTGCTTCTCTGTGATTCTTTTTGGAAAAATCCCACATGAGACCCAACATCGATGGATAAGAATGGAGCTGTGCTGAAACTCAAGTCACAAGCACAAGTGCATTTACTACGCTACGAGACGATGAATGGAACGACATCAAGCAGCACTGCACACACAAGTTACTATGCATTGTAATTTTGCTAGGGGCACCATGAGACAGGGGCGCTGATTTTAAACCGAGTTTTCAGATTTATTTATCACTTCTCTCTGGACAAATTGTTGAATACACTTTGCCAGCTGGAGAATCAGATGATTAGAAGGCGAACAAAATTATAAGGCAGCTAGCTGGCTTGATTGAAATTATTTCCAAGTATTTAATTCTTCTTGGAAGTATTTATATATTTTTTAATTGGCGTAGTTAAAGTTTATAATTGTGAAAGTATGTCGGCAAAGGTAAAGGGCGATAATAAGTATAATATTGATGAGGATGTCATGTCTGATCTCACAATTCATGGACTTTTGGATAAATGTCAACCTGGTTCCCTTCCGGTCACTGTGAAGAAGGAAGTGGTTCATCCAGCAAACGTAGGGGAGCCTTCTCCGCCTTATCCTGCAGGTTCCAGAGTAAGTTAACTAATATACTTAATGAGTTATTGCTGAGAAAAATGTAAAAAGTTCTAATTTTATGACCAGTTCCAACATATATTGTGATTTTATTATGTTAGCTACGTTTCCAGTTTAAAACAACTGCATCCGATGATGAAGACAAGGTATTTGATGACAGTCGCAACCATCCAAAACCAATGGAAATTATCATTGGGAAGAAGTTCAAAGTGGAAGTTTGGGAGCTAGCGTTGAATACCATGAGATTAAATGAAGTCGCTCGGTTTGTAGTGCCAAAATCGGTAAGTTTAATAGAAAATTATTATTGAATCTATTATAATACAGTGTTTGACCTTCACCATAAGTATGAATAAGAGTATAATTCTGTGATAATTGCTAAATTTACCTTTAGATGTGTGTACTCTATCCGATGGTTGCAAAGGTTCTCAGAGATAGTTTCAAACCAAGTAACACGCCAGGGTCCAAAAGCTGCTGTGGTAGTATGCTAAATGGAACAGGACATCCGGATTTGGACGAACTTTTAAAGTCACCTTTAAGTTTAACTTTTACATTCGGTAATTACTCAATTCCTGTCATACATCAGTTAGCTTTCATGCATATTATTTGTCTATAGAAACTCTAATTTATTTAATTATATCTATTTTCAGAATTATTAGAGGTTGGGCTACCAGGCCAGTACGAAATGGAATCTTGGTACATGACAGACGACCAAAAACTTGAATCTCTTGTCTCTCTACAAGAAGCTGGTAACCAATTTTTCGCACAACAAAAGTACAAGGAAGCTACTGAAAAGTATTTTGAAGCGATTGCAAGGATTGAGCAGCTATTAACTCGGTAATTTTATCATAAAAACTAAAACATGTGGGAGAGAAACGTTAATTGAAAAGTAGTTTTATATAATATGCTAATGTGATCTTTATGTTCAAATGTTCTAGGGAAGTTCCAGGCTCTGATGAAATGAAAGTTCTCAAGCTTAAAAAAATCCCACTTCTACTGAACTTTGCATTCTGTAAGCAGAAGGAAAAGGACTATTATGAGTCCATAATTCATATTAACTCGGTGCTTGAGCTTGATCCAGGTAAATATGAATATTATTAAAATATTAAACTATTTCATGTATCCAAACAAAAATTAAAACTATAAATATTAATTGTCTTTTTAATTTATGGTTGTAGATAATATAAAAGCTTTGTTTCGACGAGGACAATGCCACAAATTTACTGGTAGCTATGACCTAGCCCGTCAGGACTTTGAGCGAGCTGTAGAGTTGGATGTGACTCTAGTCAACGCAGTCAGGAGAGAACTTGAAGATATGCTTGCCATTCAACAGTATACTAAAGAAACAGAGAAACAGAGATATCAACGCATGTTTAATCAGTAAATTTTACTGGAGATTTTTTTATGCCAAAATGTAAACACCACCTTTTTATTTTTTGATCGTAAATAATATATATCGACATCACTGACGACCAAAATTCCAGTTTTTAAAATATTCCACTGTTTTATACTTAAAAACAAACTTAGTCATTTCATAAGAAACAATCAGTTTTATTTTATGTAGTATAGATAATCGTATTTATCGAGGTTGTGTGTATTAATGAAGTTATGCTAATTATAGCTTTATTGATGTAGTGCTAGTGCCATATAAGAATAAAATGTTTTGAAATATTCAAGATGAAGGTATTGAGGTATTTTTAAAACTTTATTGTTATTCTGTAGTTAGTTCCGTATAAAATTTTTTTAAACTTATGTACGTGTTGAGTTAGCGACAAGCCAAGCCGTAATAATTTCACATAAATCATTCAATTAATATTATTTGTACATCAAACCTGAACTTCTAAGGATCACATCAAAAATCTAACGACGATTTTTTCGCTTTTTCGTTAACCTCCTTCTTTAACTTATCATCAGACACTTTCTTCTGTTTTTCGATCTTTCTCACGAACTCTTCGAATACTTTCATGTAAGGGGCCAAGCTAGTCTTCTTGTAATCCTCCACTCCAAGTCCTTCCAGCGCGGTCTTTTCACTGGTTGCAAGCGATTCCTGAGTCTTTCGGTCTTTTTCCACAGCTCCAATCTCATTAAGCAGAGTACTGAAATTAAAAAAAGTGCGAAATGAATATAATTAGAATTAAAAATGAGTAGCACATCTTAGTTTCCATAATATTTACACTTCATACAAATAAATACATACATGATGGTTGGAACTTCGTTAGGCTGGAATTTGTGGGCTTTCTTGGCTTCAAAGGGTACACACACTTGACCAGTCTTTGGGTGAACACAGAACGGAGACTTCAGCAAATGGTTCAGATCTTTTGATACGTTCACATCCAGACGGGGGAAGCACAGTTGTAATTTAAGCTCAGGGATCAAATGTCTGATCGACTTTTTCGTTTTCTTAATTTAAAAAACCAAACAGTGTCATCATCATAAATAATACCATAAGAAAAGTACACTCAGGATTCTAGCACAATGTATTGCATTATTATGCTAACCTTGTTATTCTCCAGGTATTGCATGACAGCCTCAAATCTGTCTGGAGCCTTGACAGTCGCTGCCTTTACATCAGGTAAAAGCATTTCAAAGTTTTTGTCCCCCTCCGCCAACATGTTTTGGTCATCATGGCATATTTCTTCGAATACGTCTTCGATTAGCTCAAGAGACCGTCTATGAAAATTAATAAACAGTTAGTTAATCCGTAATTTAACATTTCCAAGACTATCAAGGTTGTAATACATGCAATGCAAGTAAAGTACTTGTCTTATTATGACTTACTTAATGAATGGATGGAGACGCTCAGGATTAGGAATCTTGACTTTCTTTGCTTGGTTTTCACCACCCCGAATCACAGTCAGATACTCCAGAATAGCACCACGAGAATTAGAGTCCATTTTAATAGCTCCTTCATCACAAACCCAGCAATGCACCCCTCTCCTTCCACTGAACACCCACAGACGATTCTTGAAACCGAAGTCCTCCTCAAGTGTCTTGTCCAATAGCTTTACCGCAAGTGCAATGAACTTCCAGCATTTTGGACACACCTTAGCCCCATTGCAGCAAGTTCGAACGTCATCATAATCAGTTAAATCGATATCCAAAACAAACCTGTCCAAAAAAAATACATTCACTTTTACTCTACCGCTCAAGTTTAATCAACACAATCATACTACTCATTAAACTAAAACTTACTCTTTCTCAAGAGGAATGAAATCCTTCAAAGTATCCCTACTCCTTGGCCTTTGATTGTACACAGCACCAATATCAATTTTCTCCGGTTTCTTCTTCTTCAACTCAGCCAAAAAATCCTCGTCACTGTTAAATGACTGATAACGAATATAAATATCTCCAGCAAGAGCAAACGAGAACTCTCTACGCGCAAAGAAGTCAGCTGAAAAAAGTTAAAAGACAAACAAAGTCAGTACAGCACATCAATCATTTTGTAATCAGTTATAAATTCCATATCATAACAGTAAACTATTCAAACACACCGACACATATATTTTATAGTAATATAATTAAACTTACGATTTCCATACGACAGCCAACGGTACATTAACTTGGCTGGGAAAACCCTTCCATAATAAGAAGGAAGAAGAAACGTTAGGCATTCTGGATCATATTCCTCTGCTCCACTTTTGCCCGACATTTTTTTTGCTTACTAAAGCAAGTAATCGTTGTAAAGATATAACACTTTATGTTTAATTAACACTAGTTATCTTGTGAAAGATATAACACTATATTTCATTAGCACTAGCAAACACAGTAAAGAAATAAGTTCAATGTTTAATTGTCACTGGGTAATCTTCGAAAAGATTTAACTTCAATGTTTAATTGTCACTGGGTAATCTTAGTAAAGATTTAACTTTTATACGTGTATTTCCTGACACTTTTGTCCTTGTCACCATCTCTTCTCTCCTGATCCTTTCTTTGGCGTTCTTCAAATTCTCTTCTACCTCGAGTAGCATCCATGTAAAATACCCACAAGGAAATAAGAAAAACTGCCACAGCCGCAGCTATGCCCGTCAGATTCAATGGATGATACTGTGGTAAAGATAAAATAAAAAGGGCGACAAACAACATAAACTTCAATGGCTCCAAATCATCTCCCGCCATGGTTTCACCGCAATTTTTTCTTCACTTGGGGCAAAGTCTTCAATAGCTAATGTGTATAATCATCTCCTCCTTTTTTGGAGTGACTTTAGACGGTAGCTTTTTACCTGAAAAGCAGAGAAATATCCAAAAAGTAATGTAAATTTAAGTAATCTACTGATTATTTAACCAAGTAATTATTTAAAACCCCCCAAAAAATATCATTTTTACCACACCACTAAAAACAAGCAATGCTATACCATAACCCACCACCATACCAATTTAAAAAGCAAAGATTACACTGGTTTACTTTTTAAGCAGTAAATATAACAAAAGATGTTGAAAATTTAACTATTAAAATAAATCTACTAATTACTATAATTATTAACTATTAATTAACTTACTTCCAGCAGTAAAATGTCATTTTTTGAGGCGATAGACGAGAAAAAAACATGTGGCTCTGTTGGAGAGGCAACAGAACCAAAAAAAAAACTTTTTATGGTTGGTGGAGTGATGAGGATGAGAGAACAACTTTGTAAAAAGCAAAAGCACAGCAGCAGCAGCAGTGAGCAGAGCAGATTGAAAAGGAGGCCGAAATTTTGAGTAGCGCGGCAGCGAGAGCGAACCAGCAAAGCAACAATGAACAAGAGAAGAGATTCAGCAGAGCAGTCCAGTGAGCAGAGCAACAAAGAGACAGGCAGCCGCATAGCCGCAAGCAGAGCAACAATGAGCGAAGTGGCTACAAGCAAAGCGACAAGAAGAGAAGAGATGCATGCAGGCAGGAGCGAGGAGCAAACCAAGTGAAAATTTTGAATGAAGTAAAATGCATTGTTTTAGAGAAAGGAAAAATTTGCATTAAATGCTTTCAAAATTATGCGTTTTAATGCAAGAAAATTTATGAATTTTATGAATTTTGAAATTTAAAAAATTAAAATTTCTTTTTGTTGATAATTTTGGTACTCATTTAACCCAATCATACTGCGGTTTTTTATTACGTTTTTTTAATAGAACATATATATGTTTTTAAAGTAAAGACGAAAAAAATAGCAAATAATAATTCATGTATATCTCGTACAATATTTTAAAGTAATTATAATAATTTTTTTATCTTCTTAATATGCTAAACTGTATACTTTATATATATAACTGCTGACACTTTTTTAAACAATATACAATTATAACAACTATTTGTCTCTTTCTCTCCATACATAAATGTAAGCAAATGTAGAACATTTTTTGAAGTTTTAAAGTCGATATTTTTTGTTTTGAATAAAATATTTTTTTTTTCTTCGTAAATCGTATCGTTTAGACGTATAATATATATATATAGACAAGATGACTTAAACTTAATAATAAATGATGATGATAATAGTTTTTAAATATACAAATATTTCACGTAGTCGTCGTTGTGTTTTGCATGATGATCTTTTATACACGTGTAGATTTTTTTATTAGATTGCTTGGAGGTAAATAATATTGAATACGTAGAGATATTTGAAAAGATAGTAATAATATTCCATTGTAAGTTAAATGTAATAAAAATGTTTAGTTTTGTTTTACAAACGATATAATGACTTTATGTAAATAATGCACACCATTTTTAAAGAAATAAGTTTGTTTGTAGTAAAGTAAAGTTAGCGTAACAAATAAGAAATAATAGTATAATAATTCACCATTTTACTTTAAAAACCTATTACACTTTTCCGTTTACCATTTCATTTCACTTAACTCACTTTTTCTTACACTTTCATCCAACCACAAATAGAAATAACTAATTAAATCTTGTTTAATTTTTCACCGTTTATATAATAAACTATCTTTTCGTCTCAATGACTTATCATTCCACATGCTATTCAAACTGCAAAATTGATTCACATAAACGGTTAGTGTAAGCCTCGATTTTTCTATTCATTTTCCATACAGCAAATCATAATCATCGGCTAACTAACAGTTTTAATGACAATCAACATTACTATTCATTTTCCCACTCTGACCTGACCATCGACATACTTTCGTTCTTGCCATCTAAATATTTACCCTTGCTTTAACTATTAAAGTAAATTAAGTTTAATGGTTAGTTTACCACTAACAATTAAACATTTTCTCGTTTTGCTCGCGAAAGCTCACCCATTTTCAATCTTACTAAAATATGTAATGAAAAACCTCCCAAAATTTTCACTGAGCAACTTAAGTAAAAAAAAAATCTCTCTCAAAATTACCAAATCCAAAAATTATACACTTTTTTTATAATATACCATTAATATACCGGATTTTACCTTTCTATTTTAATATCAATAGTTATAATAATAATCATAGTAGCAAATATTTAGACACAGCTCTTTTATTGTGTTTATTTACCAACTAGAAATGTAATATTTACACGAAGCTTAAACGTACCGTATTGACTTTCTCTTATAAATTTGCACTCTTTGTGTATTATTTTTAGTAGTTTAGCAATTTGTTGTTTTATTTTTTAAATGGAACGACTGAAAAATCGAATCTACCTAATCGCCTTACCATTTTTTAGTCGATAATATTTTTTTTTTTGAAGGTGCGCGTTTGTTTCATTGTTCGTTTTTCTTAATATTTTGTTGCCGAAGTGAAAATAATCGTTGTCGATTTTTCATAACTATTAACTTTACGTTACGTTACATATTGTATTTTTGTAGCTAGATATATTTATATACATACATATTTTTAAGTGTGTGTTTTTTATATATGTACAAAGTAAATCAGACATATTGAGACATTGTCATTGTATACACGCAATATATTTATATATTTGGTAGTAAATTGATAGTAATGTTTTGTTAGTTACCTTCCATTTATATTTTACAGATATAGTTTTGTACAATTTTTTTTAAATCTGTAGATCGCTAGTAAAGTATAAGATCGCTTATGATGATTTACATTACAACTAAAAATTACATAGAAATTTACACGTACAAACGCATATTTTTAATTGATTTTCTATCTTCAATCTTTCTTCCACAAAATCAAGATGTCATCTTAACGTTTTGCTTTGGAACTTTAGACATCCTTAAACACTTGCCAGACTTGCCAATACACACTCATTTCCTCTAATTATCTAACTGACACTACTTTTATTCTCGTCCTCTCTCTCTCTCTTTCTCAATCCACAATGAAGCAACCCGTTTTAATAGCCTTCTATAAGTCCAACCATTAATTAATGAACTTCAATTAAATCTATCGTTTTCTTAGAGAACCATATTTTTATATGAAAAAAATCGTGTAACAAATATAACATAGTTATAATTTAATTTGCATGTGAAACTCCTCAGCAGTTAGTTTAGAAGATTTGCGTTCACTATCCGTAAATTTTAAAGTAAAATTGCTATCACAATTCAAATTTGTAGCCTTGTCACTAAACAAAAAAGTTTTTTTTCAAGCTAAAAAATCAAGCCAGTGAGCATGTAAGTACATTTTGTATATTTCGGTCGGCCGGATTACTTATAATATATATATGGCAATTATATTCTCAAGCTCTCTTAAATATATACAGTAGATGTAATACCAAAAAAATGCTTCCTCAGAACAAAAAATTGTATAGCTATTATAATTAGTAATTAACGCCGTGTTTTTAATAATATTGTAGGGCTCTCCATGCCAACTTAAATTTAAAGTATGGCAAGTTTTATAAGAAAACACTCCCACAAAATAATATATTTACAAATAGATCATCAGTTTTTTATTACTGTACAAATACATTCCTATACTTGAGAATTAAGACTAAAAATGTTTTCCAGCGAAATTAATTATATCTGTTTCCCATCATTCCCATACATTTAGTCATCATATCAAGAAACCGATTTACTCAAATAGCAATACTCATTCCTAAATAGCTATACTGGATGGCTAACAATTAATTAATTACTTGATACTTT
Organism: Entomobrya cf. arborea Gr-Col-00668; assembly: GCA_034699025.1. Lineage (NCBI taxonomy): Eukaryota > Metazoa > Arthropoda > Collembola > Entomobryomorpha > Entomobryidae > Entomobrya > Entomobrya cf. arborea Gr-Col-00668. The sequence continues at coordinate 94,764 of JAQIWN010000001.1, read as the reverse complement.
TTCCGTACACAATGCAATGCTGCGTATTTACAAGTTGTGCACAAGATTATACCTCGAAATTTTTTTACACAAAAAATTACTTTCAACTTTTGCAAGTTTACTAATATTTTTTTGTAGTGTGATGTCAGTGGACCCAAAAATATTTTGTAGACCATTGAACTGATTCATGATCGTAAATATTTTTTTAAACTATGTACTACATAAAGCTAATATGTAATTTTATTAAGGAACATTAAGAAAATAAATGACAAACACAACGAATTAAAAAAATTAAATAAATCGCCCAGTATACTTTAACCTTGCCCAAAATGACTGCTGCTTGATTATCTTTTCACTTTCCCAAGCCAAGTTCCTACACATATTATTTTCTAAATTAACTGCCAATTAGTTCTACAATTTCAATGCTATACGTATTTTCAATGATGGTCGTTGCTTTTTATTTGTTTGTATGAAGATAGTTTTAATCATACACAAAAATATGCATTCTGCACAGTTTAATGCATTTAACCTAAGGTATACGATATGGAGCATTAATTTTGGATGGAGAACGATTTTCAAGCTTTTTTGGAGAGCCATATTTAGTTTTTTTTTCTTACTACAAAAAGTACAATTGTCTAGCTAATCTATCTAGAAGTATGTGTACGTCACACGTCATTAAGGAAGGCGACAGTCTGGCACGATGGCATTCACAAAAAAAATTCACTCAATATTCATCTAATCAATCATAATAATAGTCACAAGACAATGCAAGTGTGATTGGTAGTTATTCCTAGTAAACCGTTTACATTTCTTATAAATTCATCCGCTTAGTAAATTATTTTTAAGAGCTGTCATCGGAAGCATCGTCGACCAATTCGGTTATGTCGTCGGTCTCATGTCACCTATGAATGAAAGTAAATAAATAACAATATAAAAATTTTTAAAATAGAAAGATATATTAAATGATTCATTCTAAGGGTAGAAATAATTACCTCGAAGGGTCCCTTTCCTGGTTATCCCGGTTGGGTCTGCTGATTGATCTGTACGCTTCCTCTGAAAGATTGGCTGGATTTGTTAGTATATCAGTAGTTGTACATAAATAACGGAGTGAGTTCAATACCACTGTAAAAGAAAATTAAACAATTGAATAAACGATTCCAAAACAATAGGAAATAATTGGATTTTCAAAGTTATTTTAAAATACATACCTGGTCTGAGATCCACTAATGAGCAGTGTTGATCTACCCAAGCAAGAACTGTACGGCATAATTCATCCACACTTGCGGTGGATACAGTGTTGTTGTAGGAGTCCAACAATGGTCGGATTAATATACTAAACTGTTAATTATAAAGCAATTAAATTGGTACTATTAGTATACATTACATAAAGTGCAGGGACACATTACAATAAATATATGCTAGGTCAACTTACAATCCAAAACTTCCAGTTTTCCGTTGTTCGGATCCTAACCCACTGGTCAAACATTTCCGTCATTTTGTTAGTTCTTTGTCGCGACACAGGTGCGCCAGTTGCAGGAAGCATTGATTGGCAGTTGTTAATTGCAGCGTTGAGGGCCTCAACCTCTTGACGATGAGTTTCTATCTCTTCCTTAAGCTGAGCCCGTTCCATTTTTAACTGGCGAATATACTCCGCCCCTTTCTGTAGCATAGCTGCCTTACTCACCTACATTTTTTCCAGAAAAATTAAAATATTTCGATATTAAAAGTTCAAAAAAAGAACACTTTCTTTCAAATGAGTTAGTAATATTAAATAATTTTTAGTAAAAAAATATTTGTTTTGTTCTTACGGAAAATGCAGTTACCTTAGCATTAGGGTTGTGATTTAATTGAGGAATCAAGGCGTGAAGAGTATCAAAACCGTTCTTAATGTTGCATCGTCTCTTCTGTTCTGCATTGATATGGCACACCCGACGATGTTCCTGTGGATGGTTATAGCGAGCCTTTAAATATTATTATTCAAGACCTCTTCTTTTCGAAAAAAATATGAAATATTTTGATTAAGTTAAATTAAGCAACTCAGCTTACTTTGTACTGCACACGTTCCGTATCACTTTTTGGTCTGAAGGGTTTAGCAGGTGATCCTGGACCACTGTGTGGAGGTCCCATTGGAGGCGATGGTGTGTTTGCTAACAGAGGTGGCGAAATATTTCCACTGGTTGAGGGACCAATCGACATACTCATTTGATTCATTTGCGAAGATTGTTGGGGCGATTGTCCCAATTGAAGGATAGGCTTAGTGATCCCAAAGTTGATCTAGTTTAAAAAAAATGTTTTAATCTAACAACTCATAAATTACCTAAATATATTTTTTCTTTTAATTTTTCTCACAGGAAGATTTGGATTCAGCGTTTCATTAGCATTCTTTGCATTCCATGGCTGCTGTTGAGGTGGCGATTGTTGCTGTGCTTGGCTCATAAGTTGCTGTTGTTGTTGCTGCTGCTGCTGCATTTCTTGGGCATTCATCATCATATTAATTGGTCCATTACTACTGTTGGTCATCATTGGCTGAGGACCGGTACTACTTGTCATGCCAATTGTTTGTACTCCATTCATCTTCTCGATAACGTTTCCACTGAAACCGGAACCTGTTGAAGATGACGCTGCTGCAGCAGCCCCAGACGTTGTAAGCAGGTGGGAGAGAAGCGTGTTTGTATTTCCCATTTGCGTGTTGGACATTTGAGGATGTGGTAGAATTTGTGGTTGTTGCTGCTGCTGTTGTTGCTGTTGTTGTTGCTGAGCAATTGATTGTTGAGGGGATGATTGTTGCTGACATGTTGACGCGGATGATGGAGAAGTTGGTTGGCCCATTGAATTGCTTCGACCGGAGGATGGTCCACTTCGAGATCGGCCTGATCTTGGCTTTCCCTTTAAAAAAATCCCAAGAGACCCCAAAATTATCATTCGAATTCCATTGCCATTGTTTTAAAATAAATCATGTCATTTTTTCAAGTTTCATCAGAATATCAGCTAAAAATACTTTGAACCCAATTTCTCCACTTTTATGACTTATCCAACATTTTACATCATACATGCTACGTGTACTAAACCATATGACTCCAATTCTTCATTAATATATCTTCTTGTAAAATTAATATTCTGAATGCAAATGTAATCACGTGAAAAGCGGCATGGTATGTTACAATGACCCAAAATACATCACCACGACAAGGGAGAAGCTCATGGCTCACATTTTTTCAAGTAAACTATACTCTCTCAATATTTCTGTCTGATTTGATGAGATGATTGCAATTGCGATGTTAAATTAAATTACATTCAACTTAAAAAAGAAACCACGCAAATTACTTCTGTAAGAAAACGTCAGCGTTTTCTTCATCATGTGTAAAAAATGACAACAAGAATAAACAGTTTGTAAACTGTTGCATTTACATAATATGTAATATTCCAATTAACTAAATGCAATCATATTTCGTTCCATTTTAATTTCTACACACCATCATATCATATAAACATTAAACAATTTACTCATCTTACATTACTCTGACTGAACATGATTAAAAAATCCGATCATCAGTCAGAGACATCATCATACTGTCGCGCTATTTATGTCATCAACCACAAAAAAAACGACTGCATCTTTTTTATAACAGGCGGACTTTGATATTTAGAAAATTGTGTGATAGATTCAGATAGAGAGCGAGACTACGGATAAGGATATGGAATTGCAACATTTTTTCTTCAATATTTGATTTGGTTTCTATGTATATTTTTTTTACATAAAAATGAAGGTGTGTATCCGTTTGAAGGAAAGAAAAAATGCATGTCGTTGTAAAATAAAATGTATTTCCAATCCATTCCAATCCAATCCAAACAGATCTCAACACACTTGTTAGTTGATTTTTTTTGTGATCACGCTGCCAACACAGGATGAACTTGAGTTCAAACGTCAGTTTAACAAAACTGTTGTATGAATCAGGCTTTCACTTGGTGATGCTGATGATTCTCAACATCTTCATGGTCAAATACATATACCAGTACCAGTACTAAATACCCACCAAACCACAGACCAGTAGCAGTTTTAATTAAACGCACAGACATAACATGACTTGGTCAACATTCAACATTGTATTACATGTAACTTTTTTCAATAGTTAGCTAATTTAATACATCATTCATCATTTCATGTAATTCTCAATTTAAAAAATATACATGCGTAAAAAAAAGCGCAAGACTGAAGAGTTTTTGAATGGACTAAAAAACTGGTGGTGGTGCGCTGCGGCATGTCAATCATTCGATGAGGTGAACTGAACTATTCTAACTTTCAAACGGATTTTCATTTTTATGTAGTTCATTTAAAATTAATGAAATTCTGACTTTTGGACTGGTTCACAAATTAAATCAGCTCAAATTTTACAGTTTTTTTCATCTGAACGTTGAATATGTAATTTTTATATCAGCTATCCATTTGACGTGACGTGAAATGTTTTTGAGTCCATATTTGTACTGTTCATTTCATCTTTCAACTGATTTGGTTTCCACCTGGCTGACAAGCAATTAAATAGGTCCATGAACTCCAGAGCTTATTTTTTTCCCTCTTGTTATCTTACTCACATTTTTATTTGCACGGGAAGAAAATACACACGAATTATCTGATAATCAGTGTAATTGGACTTTGGATAATTTTAAACATGACCTTCGCTGATTTCCCCGGCTTCCCACCTAACTAAAATTGATTGATTGTTATACGTGGATATATAGCGATATCAAAAATGAATATATATTTTTAATAATTATAGTAGCGGATATCTTATCAAAAGAGGAGCTGGTGGAGTGACAAAAACAATTTTCCAGTCAGCCAGGCATGTATACTGTTTGGCTTGGCTTCCTCTTTTCTTATCCGAAGAAAGCAATAATTTGATATTGAGTCGCTTCTCACATTACTCCTACCTTTGACCCGTCTCAATTACACTACAATAATCTCAAGTTATCATGTTATTTTTTTTTATAGAATCGGATCGATTTACACCCGTGTCGTGTGAAAGTCTAAAGAAAGATCAAAAGTCAACCAATCCAGACTAGCTAAGCTTCATCTCAAGTTCCTAAAGACTATTTAATTTCGCCATTTTTAATGATCATTTCTTTGACGCAAGTATGTTTTCAGAAACAAGTAAACAGAAGCCATGATTACAGGGAAGACGAAGACGTTTTAATGTAACAAATGAGCCTTTTTAAGACGTCTACATAAACAAACATTATCGCAAAGGCCATCTGTCTAAAATCAATTAATTAACTTTTCTTTAGTTTTAATTGTCGTACATCTAAACAGTTATTCATTCTAGCGTTTGAAAGACTATTTACTACACCCAGGTAAAAAGGCAAATGTCTACCAGGTGTGAAGAGAGTGTCTTACATTTCCCCAACGAGACAACTAACGGCTGATTGCAACAATATTGAAAATTCCTAAAATTCCAATTTCAAATCAAACTTTACCACAAATTGGGTGGTTGTAATTAAAGTTGGAAATTAATAGGTCTTCTTCAAGATTGAAAATTAATTACAGGTGTGCCCATTCCGTTTTCATGAGTTACTTTAGTAGTCACCACCAAAATAACCATGAAAAGTCTTTTTAATTAGTCTACACCTTCATTAATTTGTAGTTTCGTCATCAACATCAAATCATCAACGATAATTGTACAGACATGCCAAAACCTAAACCACATGCTTCAAACTCAAAGACAAATTTTTGGTAAAATAGCAAATATCCTATCCTCCTATAATCCTTGACCTTATGTATATCTCTCTCTGAGGATGCACATGTTACACATACATGTATGCATCCATTATCAAAACTAATTAATACAAGGATATAATTAAAATCTGTTAAAAGCTAAATCCAATACTACACTCCAGGATCAGTATCATCACAAATGTTATCTCATCTCTCTACCACTTCTGATAAACTATACATATGATTATCAAAATGATTATGAAGAGAGTGCAAGGGATCAATGCACGTATTACAGATATAAAGTTTCTTCAACCAAATGAAAATTTTAAATACACGTATGTTTAGCAGTTAGTGTTATCACACGAGTTAAATAAGTTATAACACTTCAACAACACTGATAAAAAATTTCATAAAATGCAAGAGCTGCGATATTTAATGTCATTGTCATTCCTACATGTGTACTGGCCTGGCATGAAATCTGATAGAGATAAAGTTACGCGGAAATTTTTGCAAGCACGAAAATGTAGATAAAAGCTAAAAGCATCAGAGAGAGAGAGAGAGAGAGCTCATCTCAGATAAAGATCGGCAGTATTGCAAATTTACACGTTCCGCATAATATATTTTTACGCGTGTACATCTAGATTTCCCAAAACTGGAATCCCGTGTGGATTGGATTGCAAGTTGGAATATAAAATTGCACAAGAACCTTGGAATGAATTTAGGAGAGAAAAAATGATAGCATGGCTTGATCAAAGACTGGAACTGGAGCAAAACTACTTTGCAATTTACTACTTAAATTTAAGCTTAAATCCGGTTCATGTAGGTTTTAATTATATACCTATATTATGGCAATGGTGTGCTACATTTTTCACGGTACTCATATTGCCCCGAGAAAGAAGAAAAACTGATTGGAAAGTGTATACGACAGCAACTTAATATATATTTTTTAGAGATGGGAAAATAAAAAATAAAACATACAATTTGCAAAAAAAAATATTGTTAGTATGATGACATGCCAAGCCATCAAATAAAAAAGAAAACTTTCATAACTTTCCAAAAATCCAGCAGCTACATATTTTCCAAAATGGATGTTGCCTGCTGACCCAAACATGTGATGTGGTAGTTTAATATTATGCTTTTCAAAAACTTTTATGAACACCAGTTGGGTTTCACATGGTGTAAATAAAATGGTAAAAAAATAATAATTTATTTGCAGGTGACATGCTGTCGTTTTTTTACAACTCAATTTATCAGAAACAGCGTTCATATTATTTTTTCTTCCAAATTTTTAATTAAAAAGTTGCACCTCACGCAAACAACCTGGAATTGATTCACTCAGACTCACTATCAGATGCATGTATTCTCGCCTCAACGATTCTAGGATGGCATGTTTTCCCCATTTGCCAATCCACTTTGCTTTCTTTAGACTTAGTCAGAAGCAAGGGGGAAATATTCTCAATATGTAAAACGAAGGGTAAAAGTGATACTGAGAAAAAAAGAAAGCAGCATCACTTCACAATTTGTTTTCCACCTTTCTTGCGATGATGGTGAAAGCGGCAAAAAGGGCTACGTGACATGTTACGTCGTAGAAAAAAATGAACCCAATTAGCAGACAAGCTTTAATACTCTCTGCAAGAAGGGAAAATGAATGACACAAGTTTAATTAGGAAACCTGTATGCCAACAGATGTAAATACGCCTAAGCTTGACATGAAACTCTTTTACGGCATCATCTCATCAAAAAAAAAGGTTACAAAACTACAACTCCTTATTTCTCAGAAAGCATCAAGGTTTTTTTCTGATAGACAGTGAAAATAATAAGTTATTATATTGTTTTTTTTCTCTTACCACTGGTTTCGCAAACACGTCATTTCTACTTGTGAAACTACTTCTGGAAGCTGTTCCCGTTGGAGATGATTGATTTTGTGGGGACCTTTGATGTTGTTGCTGTTGTTGTGCTGACGAATCTTGCTGCTGCTGGAGTAATTGTGCCACCGAACTTGTTGAAGCTGTGGCCTGTTGAGGTGGTTGTTGTATTACACTTGCCACTGAAGAAACAACACCGGAGTTACCTCCACCGGAACGATCATTCATAGATCCAATTTGAGAAAATGTAAATTGACTGGATTGGACTGATGAAGGATCTTGAGTTTGCAAACTTTCACTAGAAAAATTGCTTGCCGCCGCGGCTGCCACGGCCATTTGCCTGGACACTTCCGATGCGTTTGAGGTCACTACATTTCGGATCCCTCCAATGACCGATGTTTCCGAAGGGGCTGATGACGCTTGTTGCTGTTGTTGTTGCTGCTGCTGTTGTTGTTGTTGTTGTTGTTGCTGTTGGGCTGATGACGACACTGTTTGTGGTTTCGTCACATTGGAGGAATTTGCCGAGTCCTTTTGCATCATGACATCCGGCAAAAGACTATCCGGAGCAGCAAAATTTTCAAGCTCCTCAGGAACAGGTGGCAGTAGTTTTGAGTTGACGTAATCTGTATCGTATAAGTATAATGGGTAAGCAAATTAGCAAATGTCAATTCAAAAATAATACATTTATTGGAAGATGTAAATGTAACCAGACAGGAAACGTAGCATAAAGTAGGATCAGGAGAGTTAGTAAATATTACATTTTGTGAAATCACTCTCTTCACTTAATGGTATAACGGGTGTTTTTTTGGGGTAAAGTAAACTTAAAACATTTTTTTTTGCATTCATTATCATAACAAATATATTTACGACAATAATATGGAGTAATTTATGCATGGCGCTCTGTGTTTTCATGATGATAAGGGATCTTTTGGTGTGAGTAGTCATCATTCTAAACACAATACATTAATCCTCTGTGCTTTACGTCAACGTGGTAAACATTTTAGTAAATTGCATTGAAATATTTCCTGAAAGGGTGCATCCACTGAGCTTGTCAGCCTAAATAAATACATGCGAAGTAACATTCCATCAGTAGTGGAAACTAAGTTACTGTATGAATGTTACGTAAAATATCATCATTTTCAACTTTCAACAGCTTTTTCATCAGTTTAGTTGAGTTAACAATAACAAAAAAAACAAAGTGTAAGGGTTAAGATTTCTGTTATTTTTGGTAATCGTAATCAACTTGTCGCTGTTGATGTTGATATTGGGGTTTTTTAGTATAAAAAAGAACGCGTTGTTATTTTGTAGTTTCCGCCACGCCATGAACAACGAATAAATAATGGGGTCAAAGTTCACATATTACTGTCGAAGAAATAATTTAAAATGACAACGAATGCAAAAAAAACAGTGGTGTTTTTGGGTGTATTGTGTTTGTGGTGGAATTTTGCGTGTGGGTTGGGGCTTTTTTTGTACAAATAAATTAGTATGGGAATGGGAAGCAATCCTTTTTCTGGTTTTGTTTTACCATTGCGTATTTTTACAAAGCATACCTTGAAGGGGCTCCAAAGTGTCCATGAAGTCTTCAAGATTTGGCTGAAGCTGAATCAAGCCCGGCTGAATAAAATCCGCAACCATTCCAGCTCGAGCTAAAAACATGGAGTTTTTATTTAATTAAATAAATAATTATGTAACTGTTGATTGGTCAACAAATTAAAATACTCTTTAAGCTTTATACAATGATGCATAATTGATAACATTAAGTTTTTTTGACAGAATGAATGACTCATAAATAGTGCACACCACAATCGACCATATAACTTAATATTAATACATGTGCTGCTGTAATCCAATTAGTGACCGTGCTTATTTTTATGCAAGTACGTTATAGAATCATCATAAATAGTTAAAATACATTTAAAGATCATTTTTATTAAAAACTGGGAGCGTTTCAGCAAATTGCACTAAAAAAATGACCTGAAATTTTCATATGATTATTTTCATCAAGATTATAAAACAAGTAACAAAGTTGAATTTATCAAGTTAAGTAGATTATAAAACAAGTAATTTCTACATTTTTTTCATATGCTACCCTACATTAAGCCCACCTACACATATTATTATGCTAAGAATAATAGCAAATACGCAAAAAAAAATCCTACTTGACTTAGTTTTATTTTCTGCATTTTTTTGTTGGCTATGTTGTAATTTCCAACGTTCCAGTTTCTTTTTTGTTGCCCAACTCCACTCCATTAAGTACATGTTACAAAACATGCATGCCAGAACAATCAAGTCAAGTATATTTTTATATAATTCTTTTTCTTCTTATCTTATAATAGAATTTAATTGATAGAACCGCTCAATTCTCCCTGTATAACAAGTTCATGGACAGTTAAATATATTTTACCCTGACCATCCCAATGTCGTGGTCATACGATGTTTGATGACGAAAGAGATTTATATTGCATTACCTACATACTAGCATCATCATCATCATGGTAACATTACTTGCCACACAAGTAACTAAAATTGGTAGTTTACCAAATTATTCACCACCACCACTCGACTCACAATATCAGTGTTCAATGTGTATCCACTGTGAAAACATAATGCGCTGATTATACGAAACTGCATAAGATATTATATGCGCTTTCATTTGTATGTATTACTCACTATACTCACCATCATCCCCATTTACATTTATAAAAAAAATGAGATATTGCTATAAAACTCAACTCTCACAAAAAAATTTGTCCTTGAGAAGAAAATACTCAAGTGATACAGACACACACATTCGCACACCCTCCTCTAAATCTTATCCCATTCGCTGAAACATTTTTACGGCAAAGCCAAGAAGAAGGTCGGAGGCATGTAAATGATACGACGACGATGATGATGATGACGATGTACGTACCCATTTTCGCAGAAAATATACTATGCCATGCCAACATACCATGTATCCATTTCCATATTTACAATTTAATCATTATGATGCATGAAAAAATAACAGCAGCAAAAAAAGCAACACTTCTCTTCGTCATTCTTTTTATCAAATAAAAACATTTACACACGTACGTATAAAATCGGGTGTTTCGGTAGTTACGTAGTTCTATGCGCAAAAAAATATTCACTTAAACTTCAGAAAAATGTTTTGCGTTGCAAGTTATTGTAATGTAATATTTATGGCGTGAGCTGTGTGGCTTAACTTGGAATTTTCAGAACAACTGAAACAGCATCATAACAGCCATTCTTCAAGAAAAAGTACTATTTTCTTTACATGACGACGGTATATTTTCCATTGGAATAATGTATTTACGCACCGCACCAGAACAAGAGCAGCAGCTACACTACAATTACTAATTACGCAAGACATGCTACTATGCTTGCTATTTTCTTTCATTTTGATGACACTTTTTCTAATTTCTTCAAATGACAAGCATTTTTTTCTTTTTCTACAAAACTACTTTGCTTTTTATAACAAGTACACTATTTAATATCCATTCTGTCAAATTAGTACAATTTTTTTCGATTTCAAGTAGAAAATATACGCTTTATGTTTTTTATTGCATGCATTTTACTTAGCTTACCTATTTCACGAGGATTCGGAAATTGAAATGGCTGATTGTTTGACAAGCTCGAGAACAAAATATCGGTGAAATCCATGAGTAGGTCATCGTCAAACATAACGTTGGCTGGCCCACCACCAAAAGTTCCGGGTCGATTCCAGTCAAACCCATCCAAAGATACCGGATGCTGTTTTTATTTCAAATCACACAATAAAAATCACAAAGTTACATTAAAGCTTAAAATATTTATTTCTTTTTCTTCTCTTTGTTCCCAGCCGTCTATTTACACCTAACTCATTCTACTTAAAAATATTTATCTCATAGGAAGTGGGCGCAGCGATACCGATACCTGATACCTGCCCCAACTTTAAAAAATTTCATTTAAATGTCTTTTTACATCAATGTAAAGTAGACTACAGACAATTTATAAGACGTCATTACGATTATTATCTGTACATAACGGATATTTCGTATCAGTATCAGACAGACATATTGAAACATCTGCATAATTCTTTCATTGACTTTTATCAAAAAAAAATTCATAGAAAAACGACTCATCTTAACAACTTTGTTTACACGAGAAATGAAAACGAATAGGAGTTACTACCTACCAATCAATTTTGTTAGCTTGTTGGGAGTATACATATTACTAAGCATTGAAGTTTTATTTTTAGATTTTTTCCAACAAAAAAAAAAGATTAAGAAACTGGGTTTTTACTTTGTATCATCGAACAAATATATGATGAACGTAAACGATACTGTTTTTGTGTTCATTCAAGCAGCCATACTTTAAAGAAATATACAAAAAAATGAAATGAAAGGGTGAAAGTACCAAATCAGGTGTAGAATCCTTTTGATTCCATCCCATAATCCGGTTACGGTAGAAAAGACGCCATTTCTTGTATTCAGCAGCAACCGTAGAAAGTTTCCGTTTCCAGTACTTTCCCTCCATAACCACGGCCTTTTGGAATAGAAAAAAAACAGGCATACAAAAACTTGTAAGATTTTTTACGCAAAAACAAATCACAATAATATGCTTTCCATCCGACGAAAATTTCAATGCAAATGTATTCATGAGACGTAATACAAAATCGATATTATGTATGATATTAACTTTATTAAGTTACCTCAGGCTTGTTGTGCGTGTCCACATCTAACGGAGATGCGAACTGACAGACCATAGTTTTCTTTTTCATGATAACTAAACAAACAAAAAAGTTAAAACAAAAATTTGATTATTAAACAAAATATAAAGAAAATATCTACATTTGCAGATATTACATGTCATAATAATATGTAGACTACATTTTCAAAAAACTTTTCACTTTTAAAACTTACATTGCATATGCCAGCATCTCCAAATCACATTATTTAGCCTTATTTTATCCTTCCATCGTAGCCTAACTCCCTTAAATCGATTCCACTTTGGAGACGTCAGCTTTTGTCTGTAGAAAAAATGGAAAAAGGGTTATAAATCAGTTTAAAATTTTTGCATATTCAACCTGCTCACGACATGACATGTGAACATTTTCCTACAAGCTGTGAGTTTCGTTGTAATTTGTAATAGCCTTTAAAGCTAAAAAAGCGATAGCAAAGCTTATGCAAACGACATGACAGCATGATTTTATGGCGTTGCGTTGTCTATAGCTTTTGGCTCTACAGGATTCTGGATTAAACTACAAAGTAAAAAAGGACCATCTAAAATGCCAAAATAAAATACTGACACTGAGAATATAAATCAAAAAGGAGTACTTTCCCTTCAACAATGAAAAGTTATTGAACAAACGCAGCAAGAAAATTCCAAGCAACGAAAACACTATCAAAAGGCCATTTAAACTGATGACTGTAATAACCTTGTTTGTGTTTCTCTTCTTTACTTTGTTTTTCCTTTTCTACCATCAAGCAAGCGGATCTATCTTATCATCAAAGCTTGTCATTATCAGATTGAAATTTGCTTAACATCAAAATATTCTTTTTTTTCTTTGACAGCCCAAAAACTTGACCTCATCTCTTTTTCTGTATTTTCTGGAAATAAAGTGTCTTTCAAAACATGTCATCATCCTAGACCTGGAGCAGTCAACTGACAAAGATTTATTTCCAGTGATCAAATACATACGTAATTAAACGGAAAACTATTTTCTAACATGAATATCAGACAACGGAATTATTATTTTTATATCTAACATTAAAAGTTAGACAAATAATGTTCAGCTTTTTCATAAGTACGAAAATTCTGCGCTTCCACTCCATAAATTTTCCTGACACGCAGTAAAAGCTGTAACTGTTTGGAGGACTCCTCCTCTCTGTATATGTCTACCAACAAGAATTTTCAAAGTGGTCTTTGTGTCTGACAAGCTGTTAAAAAGCTTAAAAGAGAACAAAGTAAATATTAAAGCGAAGAGAAAAATAAAATAAAATTGAACTAGTCTTAATTTTTGAAACATGGTGTAAACATGGCTTGTCAATACACAAGTTGTAACCTTTTAAGACGATATGGTTTTGATGTCTAAGAAAAAAAAACAGTTATTCCGTTTTAACCTTTTTTAAAACATTTCTCTCCCACAGACACAGAGCAAAGTATGCGGGGAAACAAGCAGGTTGTTTCCTGTTGATTGTTAGTATTAACCAAACCAAGCATATATTTTTAAATAAAAAAAAGTTATTTTTCTTTACATAAAATACACTCATAAGCCATTTTTTCAGGAGAAATACCAGAAGCCAAGGAGAAAAAGTTCAAACTCGGTTTACATTTGATAGTCACCTATTTCATAGGTTTATAATACCAAATACCGAAAACCAAACTACCACACAACCGACAACAGTGCAAATAACAGTTCGAAGGACTTTGGAACCATTAAGTTGACAGGCGAATGTAAACTAAACTTAAAACAAAATATGCAATAAGCATAGTTAAAGGTTATGCAATGTAAGTATGTGATGAGAGGACGGATGGAAGTAGGCATGTTAGGCATATCAAAAAAACAAGGAATTTGCAACGCAAAGCTCAAGTAATAAAGTATGATTTGCTAACAGAGTTGTAAACTGGTTAGTAGCTGCTAACGAAACGTGTGAATATGGTTCTTCCGTAAGATCATGAAATGCATTCAACATTTATAAATATACATGCCTTCATGACTACACATTTAACTTGCATTTTATTTCAGCACGTATTCAAATTCAACCATGTATACACATCAAGTTTACTATTTTTAGCTAATATCTTTTCCACAAGTGAATCTTAGTATACCTATCTTCCTAATGGAATGAGGAACATGATCATCATCATCCAAATGTTATGTGAAAATCTTAACGTAAATTCAATATGGTATATTGTAGAGATGTGTATGCTGAGTATTGAGTAGTGTGCAACTTTATAATGTAAACATTTAAGCTATTTACTCCTCGTCTTCTCTCTCCTCTCTCTCTCTCGCCGCTTATATTTGTACTTTGTTTCTGTATAATATTTATTTGGGAAAGGACCATTCCAGAACAGAACAACCATGAAAAGTATATTCTGTAAAGATTTTATTTTACAATAAAACGTGATACTTTCCTGAGAGGTGGATTTTAACAGTGGAAAGTACGTGGAAAGTTTCAAAGAGAAAAGGACGAAGGAAAAAAAGGATTTGTTTTGAAATGAAATCTTTGCACGTACTCCATCTCATCCATCCAAATGTTGGTAAACAAAACGAACAGAATGACTAAAAGGAAACACATTTTAGTTTATAAGCTTATGTTTCCATTAAAGTATTTGAAAGTTGAATGCATGAACATTTATACATTTAGAAAATCTCGTTTTGATATAGCGACATTATCATCATCATTATCATGGGTATCGGTATCATACCAAACAAAAGTGGTAAATACTACACATGGAGAGGTTGCCTTTTAATTGCCAATTAGTACACTTTTTATTTAATTAAACGCTCTCTGTCATATGTCGGATTTTTTACGAAGGAAGGGTCTGGCTTCACTTGCACCACACACAGCCACACCACTCTATATGCTTTTTTTTCTGTTGTATCTGTATTTCTGCTAAATTTACTGTGATTCAAATGTGTCAAAACAAAATTAAAAATGCTCTTCATCTTCAGAAAGCATTGACCAAAAGTTTCCTAAGTAGTCATCATGTAAAAAATGTTAAATACATAAAATCTACTTGAAAAAGAGTTTTGTCTTGTCAGAAGTTTTAAAAAGGTTCATAGCTGCCTGCAAATGACTTGTTTATTTGAACTGAACACAAACACAGGTCAACAACATCCTCTGAAAGGGAGCAATGATGATGATGATCATCATGATGATTATGATAGAGAGATGCGTTTCTATACGCATTTTACTTTCAATTTGTATAGATAAATATGGCATCTCACGTGTGTTCCCCTTTTTCTCATAATAAATGCGCAGTTAAAAAACATGGTGGTGGCTTGGTTGATTTGATATTGATGTGCTAGTGCTAAGTGGCTTGGCTACTAGAGAAATAAAAAAATATGAATATTATTTTACGTTACGATAAAAATGATGACTCAGATATTTTAGCAACGAAGCTTTTACACTCTCTATAGAGAGATTACCTTTAAAAAACCATTTAAACCATATATTCAACTTATCGTTATGTTTAGGAATATGAATTATAGGTACAACAACACTGCAAATTTGTAAATATTATTATCTTTTATCACACCAGTAGTAAAGGTATTTGTTTAATTGCGATTTATTTGTTTTAAAAATCAATCATGGAAAAAATGTTTCATCATCATTTCATTTTGTTGCATATAAATTGCTGCTATGATGAGAATATTGACATGACATGACACTGATTACTAATGGTGATGATGATGAGGTACCTGTATAACTAATCTGTTTAATAACAAAATCTTTTTAAAAAACAGAGAAGAAAGTTATGACGGATTGCACATTTCGGGTACATTGACAATATTTGTTATGATTTTTTATGTATCATTTCCATATTTTCATTGCTCTCCTTCTTTAAAAAATATTTCCCAACAAATTGTCTGACAAAAATCTGTCAATTTTTTTCCCAAGTAGTATTCAAATGAAGCTGTGTGATGTGATCAAAGATCAATATACATAATACCAATGCCATCTGTATTTATCTCATTCATAAACCATCATGTACATCTTCAAGTTGTGATGTAGATACAACAGGTCCGTTTTTATAATAAGTTTATTCAGTCAGAGATGCAGATGCCGAGATGTACTACTGAGAAATCCAAAGTATAGATTATCGATAGGGAAAAGAGCTTGAGTTGACGTTGACGTCGTATCTACATCTGTTGCATCACTCCACATTCTCTAATATTCTCTCTGCAAAAACCTAAATATACACTTTTCCATTGACCGTGTATGCAAAAAGCTGTAAAATAAATATTATCAGTACCACCGTTTCACCATCATCATCACCACCACCACCGAGAGAGCTTTACGAAAAAAAGACCAAAAGATATCGCATCGTCAAGAGAGTGGAATGGAATCAGCAGATCAAAAAATTTCGTCGTCGTTCGTGTAGGTTAGTAACAAACTTTCAAGTGGTGTGTGTATAAAATGTAAATGGGAAACCATAACCAAACCAAACCACTTGCAAAACCAGGTTGACCTCGGTCGGATAGATCTCGTGGTGGTGGTGATGTGTAAAGTAAAAGAAGCTTTTCCAGTACATAAAACATATATAGCCCGGCATCATGAAGCATGGCACGTCATTCCTAAAAACTTGGTTTACAGTTTGGTAAAATGGTACCATGCACGTTGCGTTCTAAAGTCGAATTGCTCATCATTTTCTTTTTTTGGGTTCCTCGCCACCACCACCACCACCGACCGAACCATGTTTCTTTAATGGAAAATTTATGCAGATCATAATATTTTTAGCCTTCCTATTCATCCTTGAATAGAATATTATACGACATGGAAGATTTTTATTGCAAGCTTACTAAGTTACGTTACGTTACTTGGCATAAAGTGCGCTTCTCTAAAACAAGGCTCTGCATTTATTATGCATTTTGCAATAGGCTCCAGATAAATCAGATAATCTTTTTTTACTGAAATAAGTGGCATTTTAGCATTTTACATTTTTATGTCATCTTGTAAATCATTCTGCTAATTAGTACTTCAGCTTTAGCGATAGTCCCACAATTGATTTACCATATATGTTTATTTTAAAGTGTTATAAAAACAAGTCACAATATATTTCACTGAAAAAATAGAAATGTTATCTGTGTTTTTTTTGTGCAATGCAACGCAACACATGATATGGTTCAGTGGAACAACTGACGGTGACGGTAACATGACGACAGAAATTGATTAAGGTGAAGTTGTGCAATAGCAACAACGAGTATACTAGTAATTTAGACCTAAGTAGCAAAACTGAACAAAGAAAATTGCAAGGACTTTTCGTTTTTTTAATCTTCCTTTTTCTTATATAAGCTTGCAGTTTTTTTTTGTTTATTGCGACATGTCTTGTGGTATTCCACCCGAAACTGATGATCACACCAGTATCGTCTTCACTTCTCGTTTCATTTTATAAAATGGCTTTTCTATTGTCAAATTACCAATCTATCTATTTCCCTTGAGATTAAAAAAGTACATATATATAAATAAGTTAGTTACCTATACTAATTCAAACATTGACAGAGTATCAAGGGGAATAGCAACAAGTTGCTTAACTTCCAACATTTTCCTAACAAATCCATAGTACTTCTCCCAGGAAAACCGCTGTACGTTTTCGATAACGTGATCGCATCCATTTTAATGCCCACTTACTACAAAGTTACATGGAAATTCGACAGCGGTTTTTTTACTAGATGTAAAACACGCTTTCTATATATCTGAAGAGGAGAATGCAATATATTTAGTTTATAGTAGATTTATAATATGCATATGTGATATTATAGCGAAGTGTTTACTGGTAATGGTGGTGGTGGTGGTTTGGTTACATGATGCTACTTCCAACTTGCAAATAGTTAACATTATAAAGCCATCACCAAGTTTCAAGGTCATCATCAATAGCTCAAAATATGCGTATCAGCGTATATCCTCTTTATATAGCATGTATTATTGAAGGGAAAATCAAACGCCCATTTAAACATGCTTGCTTCTTCAATCCATGCAGGGTTTTTTACCGCGCTCAGTTGTCAGTCAGATATTCAGAATTTATTATTACCACTGTATTTATAGTAGTTCTTTTTTTAAACATGGTACATACTACACCACGGAAACGGTCGGAGGATTTGCATACTTTAAAAACTAAATCGAATTCTTCGTTTTTTCATGAAAACTTGCAGCTAACAAGTATTAACATTTTTATAATACTGTTTTTAATACTAAACTATAATTTATTATTTAAATCCTCATTTGGCTCAACTGGACAATTAGGTTACCCAAGCGTGTATTTAGACTTTTGCCTCTGTAAATGCAGTGCAGCTTGAGAAACAGTTAAAATTGAAAGAAATCTTAAACGAGATTTTATACTTTTTTATGTCTCCAAGACTGCTGACTACATTACAAAAAAAAAGAGAAAAAACCTGCTTCGGGGAAAAATTTACCATGGTATCTCATACATAGTTATGTTAAACATTTATCACACCACACGAAATGAAATATGAAATAAATTTTATTTTGCCTCTGACTCTGATTTTTTACTACTAGTATGCTAGTAGTGAGAACGAGTACGATAAAACCAGTTTTTACTGGAAAGTTAAGCTTACATTGTATTGCGGATTTAATTTTTATATAATATTACATATTATCCATTTTCGCTTACTTTTTATCATATTAACTAGTTCTATATTTAATGACGTATTAGGAACTTGTCGAAAGCCAGTTTAGGGTATTCTGTGGAGGTATTCATGGTTGCAGGTGGAGACTGGTTAGTTTGATGCTTAGTTTGTCTACTCAAGTAAATCGATCGTACTTACGATAAATACTTGTAGCGTCTCAAGCGTCTGTAGAAAATACATACATAGGTATTTATTTTCAAAACTTTCTACCGTAAACGATGCATTAAGATGTAAAATGTAAGGTAAAAGTAAAAACTTGATTTCATTTTCAAAAACAACATCCCAATTTTCAGATGTCAGATTTTAAGCGGAAGTTTGGTTTCGGTAGGATTGGTCTTAAAATACGTTCGCTCGTACTTTTCTTACAAGGTGGTCCATTTATAAATACAATTACTTGTATTTCTGTAAATTTAGTGGCATTCCATGGGAACTCTTATAAATTTGCGCAGGTCAGTGATACATCTTGATTTTTTAATGCTGTCGCGGCTTAGCTCTCCGCTAACTATAGACAAGTCTAGAAAAGAAGGTCTGCCTCTTGATAGAAAAAAATAGCGATCTTGTTGCTAGCTTATTTACATAGTTTGCTACATTATAATACTGGGAACAGAAACTTAGGTTAGATGACATGACTAACCAGTTTACTCAGATATTCTGTAATTATAAAGCTTTATGCAGTGTACAATGTATGTAGGCATGTACTCTTTTGTCTTTGTGGAGGATATTACATTTTATTCCGCAAGAAAAGTTTGGACTTTGAACCTGGATTTTTTAACGCTCTGGGAAAGTAAGAAAAACAAGTTTTTTTGTCTTCCTTCTTATCAGATAAATTGTAATGAAGAAGGCAACAGGAAATGAAAATTGGAAGTAATGACTTACCAACTATTTAAGTGTATTGCACAATTAAATACATATATTTGTGAATTGTATACACTTGTTTTCATATTATGG
Organism: Entomobrya cf. arborea Gr-Col-00668; assembly: GCA_034699025.1. NCBI lineage: Eukaryota > Metazoa > Arthropoda > Collembola > Entomobryomorpha > Entomobryidae > Entomobrya > Entomobrya cf. arborea Gr-Col-00668. Next base: position 74,912 of record JAQIWN010000001.1, on the reverse strand, counting down.
AAAATGCATGTCCGAGTCCATCTTCATAAATTAAACATTTTTAAAATGTTAAGTTTTTAAGTATGAGTAAATGTCAGTTTCAATATTTTCAAGAGACGTAACACTTATTTTGACGCTTTGTGCATACGTGTGCATTGATTTTGACGTTTGTAAAGTGGAAATATTTCCCAATGCATCCTGCCTATTACATAAATAAGATGTTATCGTATCGTAACCAATTGCAATCATGCCATGGAAGACAAATAATAAGTAATTCATTGACTATCTGAACTGAAATCTTCAATATTCAACTTGTCTTTAAAAAAAAAATCTCTTAAAGTTGGAAATTTGGATTTGTCAAGTCATCGTTTTTTAAATTTATTACAAAAACAAATCACCATGAAAAAGAAATCTTTTAAAAATAAGTATATACTGCAATGCAATCGAAATGCAAGTGGTGCTCCAGATAAAGTGGGACGATAATGATTAAAATATTGTTGTAAAATATGTTATAAAAAAAATAACAGTCAATTCTCAACTGAATTAATCAACCAAAAGAACCAATAAATTTTCAGCAGAGCAAAGCATTTTTTTCAGTGCATCACACATCACGATAATAACAAATGATATTTTGTATCTAATTTGTTATTACCCAATTATTTACATCAGATTTCGCAATTTTTGATTGAGCAGAAATACTGTCCCGTTTTCATTTCTTGCGCAATGATGATGGACCCAAATAATTCCTACTGATTTCATGGAACAATTTTTTTGTCGATAACTGCAAATTTTTCAACTTTACATATCTATTCAGCTAATAACATAGCATAGATAGAACTATATGCATCATGTGTCGTTTAATAGTGCTTTTAAGTAATTACTGACTATTATCCTTCCAAGACATTCCAATTGTGTCACATGACACTGTCATGCAAATTATTGTTAAATTGTCATTGTGAAATAATCTATTGCATACGAAAACCGTTAGAACCGTTTTCTTTTACGTATTGAATACTTCTTTCTTTTCTGTGAAAAAATATCGATTAAGATAATATATAATGGGCATTCAAACTGAGTTAACTGTATTTACACAAGCCAAGGAAAAAGCCAGTCCCCAAACAAATAACGGTACATTGTTAGTTAGGTATGTCATTTCCTTTTCCATACATTTTCCCCACTAGACAGTCTCTATATACCTACTTGTATAGACAAGCCAAATATTTTTGTGTCTAGCAGACAAAAAAATTCGTATGACAACGAGCGTCACTGCTTTCTCCGCCCCATTTTGGATGACAATGAAAGTAGGCATGACAAATAAGACATGGCAATCTTAATAATCCACCAACTGTAAAAAGTGGAGTCCATTGGTGTTGTTATTGGAATCCCACCCACTTGCTATTAAGTTCTCCCCGTCATCGTCATCCTATCTTACCCTCGGGGGTCTTACGATGAGCGTTGCCCTGGCCTTCATAAAATACACATATAAATAGATCGACTGGCTGATAGGGTGTTCAGCTGCTCTATGCATGGTGGTGTTTCGTGTAAATGCCAGTTTGTGCGTCGTCTAACATGTCATGTCACAATGTCACGTAAATGTATTCGTTAATTTTTAAGTGTGCAACTAGAAAATAAGTTTGTTTAGTATTTCAACAATTGTTCCGTACAGATAACGCCAGTTAAATAGAAACAAATTGGTCTTTATCAGATGTATACTGTATTTACTTGGATTTTGGAATGGGTTTAGAATAGGAGAGTCCTTATTTGGTTGAGACTAGTTTAAGTTAATAGCCCTAATCAGGGACAACACGGTTACCTAAGCAGTTTTGTTACATTTATGGCTATGACTACAAAGCATTTATGTTTTTCCAATGAATGCTGATAAGATAATTATATTATGAGTAACAATCGTTATTACGAGTATAAATAATAAAATGGACTACACTATCCATAAATATTAGTTTGATACTATGAAGAAGGTTAAGTTAAAATTGAATGCTGCTTTTGATTGAACCATGCATATTTATGCTTGTATTAAAAATTTAACAGAGGTAAAAAATTTAGCGATACATGATTTTGCCACTTAATTTAATACGCAATTAAATGAATCATTTGTACAGTATGTCATTATAATTTTGGGTCACATTGAAACAAATTTTTATTTTGAATTATACCGACAACCAAAATCGAAATTCAGATATGAATTTGTCCAACGCATTTTTTAAAAATAACATATATTTTTTTTGGAAAATAGTCATTGATCTTAATTGTCACTAGATTACTATAAAATTTTACAGGCGACGTAAATTAATATTAACTTGATGTAATCAAGTTAGATATATTGCCTAATAAGACGATGTTTGCAAGTGTTTCATTTTATTTATATGGTAGTGCATAACAGCTTTATTGCAATGGCAGCAAAAACGTGAACATCACAAACTAAATTTTATTCGACGTTGTGAAAATATAATATATATGTGAAATAAGTTACATCCGTTTTAAACGGCAAGCCTTCGATTGAATAAATTTTTCCTCTCTTCGTGCTTTGAAAATGCTTAAAATATGTATGTACTGTGCCATTTTTTAAGTATTATTATGATCGTCAAACTGAATAGTATAATAATAGGTAATAGTCAAGGACGAGCATACCAAGTAGTTTTAAAGAGCTACTAATCAAATATCGATCTTTTTCAGTCCAGTGAGACTTTTAGTGAAAATGTACAAACAATTTTGAATTGGCAATTCAGTGCTTATTACACTGAAGTAAGTTTGAGTGTCTGCTAATTGAAGTGGTTAGAGAGGTCTACCTAGCTAACTTTGATAGAATTGTAAAAATAAGTTATATTTCCCCTTTTAAAATTGTCTCCGGCAAATTATTCAATAATACCGTCAATCAAAATTGGTTGACCTTGATCGCGAAATTTGATTGGTTCAAAAAAAAACGTATGAAATTTTCTCCGAAAAATTAAATGAATGAAATTAAACAACAGTCTTAATATTGCATTTGCGTTTTTTTCATTTAAAAGCTTTCCAATGGTGACAGGTGACATAATATAATTAACTGGAACATTTCCAAGCACTTAATTACAGCTTTGACTTTTAGAAAAGAAAATACTGGAAAGGGAAATTGCTGCCACTTTGTTTCGAGAATGGTACATTATTTATCCTTTTATCCAAAACGCATTTTACATGAATCCTGTTCCATTTTTATAAAGTAATGTACTTATCATCTCATCGTAACAACCCATCACCCTTCTTTGATAGTTATGGCAGCAGCAGTTTGACTTTACTTTGTTGTCCTATTAAAAAACTATAAATTGAAAAAACTAGAGGAAGGAACTGATGGACACTACAAGGTAAACTTGACAAAAGGAAATGTTTTATTAAGCAGTTCAAGAATATTTTACAATAGGAAATTCACAAAGCGAGAGAGAACATTGTTATAAAATACACTTCAATAAAAAAAAACCAATGATAACTTCAGTAAAGTTACATGAAAGGTAAAACCAAGACAAGTAGTTACATCAAGTAACTTTAGCGGTGGTCGTATGGTGGCCTTGAGTCCATGAATACTCAAGCAAGAAGCAATTAATCAAGTAGCACAGCTTAAGTAAGCAACAGAACAGCAAATCTATTGTTAAGGCTAGACAAAAAAAAATTCTTGGCAATTTGGCACACAAACTACTGGACTTGGACTACTTGCTGTGAATATAAGTCTGTTACGTATATGCACTTAATGAACGGAAGTAAATTGGTAATCAAGTAAAAGCTGTTTTTTTGTCTTGTTTTTAAAAGCATTTTGAAATGAAGCATTTTTATTAATTTAAAGTGGATTTCATTCTCCATTACTTCTTACCTGTACGCAAGACTCATGCATTGGAACAGCTTTGTCAACGAAGAATCAATAGAAATCCAAGAGTTTCTCTGTTGAAGCTGTAACTGTCTCTGTTGGAAAGTTTGAAGGGCATCCTGCTGCGGCTGTTGTTGTTGCTGCTGTGGTGGTGGCTGCTGAAATTGAGGCTGTTGTGCCATAAAACTTTCCCCGAAATTTTGTGCCAAAAAGTTTCTGCCAAAGTTTGGCAAATCCATGAACAACTCTTGCTGCACATTACTTGGTGCAGGGATGATTGGCTCTGGAGCACCAAAAGGGCTGGTGGAAGGGTTGGCAGCAGCGCCAGCAACATTTGACTGTTGCATTCCCCGTCCAGCATTTCCTTTAACGACCACCGTATCATCTGGCCCCGGTGGTAGGGGCATTCCAACTTCGTACTCTTCATCTTGCGCTTCCGATTCGGGCTCAAAGTCAGAGACCATGAAATGCCCTGAATGTATTGTCTCCCGCATCCTGCTTCCCGATACCACACTCATTTTTACTGCTTGTTTTTTTAAAATACCGCTTTAAAAAATTCACTGATCAAGTCAATCTTCCCTTCAAATTTTTCATTCAGTTCTAGATTCACAACAAAAACACGTTTCATTCCAACGAGTAATAGTAGAATCCAAACACCACATTCGTACAATATTAATTTGTAGTATTTTCAATTGGAAGAATAGTAAAAACTGGCAATTTCTTCAAAAATCTTCGCGTTCCCACTCTGCAATTGATGTTCGCTCGAAGGTAAAAAACGAAATCCGTCCGATTAAGACCTGAAATTAGAAAAGATTTTTTTTTATTAATTGATTCAATTCACAATTAAACGTACATCTACTACTATGTAGGTAACTTATCAGTACAATTTTTTATGACTGGTTGGTATTGATAGAGCCTCAAATAGAACAAATTAATAATTTGTTGCTGAATAGTAACATGAGCGTGTTATCTAAATAATTTACATGTACCACCGTTTATACGTAGGTATTATAACTGAAACGACACCCGCTGCCGCCACCGCACCAGTATAAACCCGTTCACAAAAATAAATGAGACTAAACTAACCTAGCCAAACTTGAAAAATAAATTATATAAATGAAAATCGATATAACAATGCCTTTTTGAAAAATTGTTAAACCACCGAATCAAATAGGCACTTAGGCACCCATGTTTAGTCTACGAATGATGCGACGAATACACACTACACACCGTCAACCAAACCATGAACAAATTTTTACATTGAAAATTGTAGTTTAGTTTGTGCTGCTACAAAACTTGGCTACTCACAAAATAAAACTAGCTTCCAAGAAGAAAATTTCGGCGAATTATATTTTGTGCTTTAAATGTGCTGCTATAAAGAGAAAATTGCAAATAAATGCTAGGCAAATAACAAACAATAATGATGATGTATGTACATAAATACGTAGATAAAAAATACCTATACTTTCGCGTCGCGATAGATAACCAATTTTTTTTTTCTATGGAATTATCAAATGCTTGGAATTTAGTTTACTTGTCTAGCTTTTTTTGTAGTTCACGTGTTTTAACAATTAGTTTTAAAGTGCTATTAAAATAGTTTTCCAATTTTTTGTAATAATTTCTAAGTAGAATTATTACAGAAAAGCTGGTTTAAACCAGAGAAATCAGAGACTTTAATTGGATTTTATACAATTTTGATCGCTCTCATGTTTTGATAACACTTAAGTATCGTATTTCTATTATCCTCTCGTCTCGTAGCAATTAAGTATTGTCATGACGATACATAATACTGAATAGAATCACATGAAAATCTATACGTCTACACTTTTTTCTTTGAAAAAAATCACTTTTCCCAAAAATAAATCTGCGAAATGCCGAATTCGAATGTAAAATGTCAACGATGAGATGATGATGCTAAGCTTCAATTTATTTTTTCATCATACTCAAGTTACTTGCACACTATTATAATTTTAATGATTTCTCATTTACAGTTAACTATTACTTCAGTTCACTTCAATTTGCAGAAAAACACACATGATGATTATGATGAAGATGATTTGATAATATTGTGTCGAATAACACTCCACGCAACCTTGAACAAGATTACTGGTCCATCTTTAGAGCGAAATAACGATGATCCTGCATAATCATACGTATGATTCTCCACTGTCATGTGACGTTATTGCTTAAAAAGACGAAATTTATTTTTGAGAAGCAAAAATTTCTTAACTTGTTATTGCAATCTTATTCTACATTCTAGTTTTAACTGTCGCAACTTAAACACAATTACAAAATCAAACGTTTTGATAAAACATGCATATATTTAAATATCTAATTGATTAATGTTTCCTAATTAATTTAGCAAAACAATCGATCTTTATTAATTACTGGGCTAACTTTATTTCATTTCATTTTTTAAAGAATAGTTAGAAACTCCTGCAAAACGTTCACATGAATTTGCAGACGAATGTAAATTACTTACGCACATCATAAATTCCCCCCCAAAAAATCCTAAAATAAATTATGACATCTGCCTACATTTTTTAAGAAAATATCATACAGTGATCTTTCCACTAAATTTTCAGTTTGATAATCTGATCTTTAGCAGCACAACACGCCATGTCAGCGCCGCCAGCACAGTACAAAGACATTTATTAACTTTGACGCGCGCACTCGACTCTCCTCTGGTATTTATTTTTTTACAATATTTTTCTTCCGATTCTCCGCATCATTCAAAGTTTCAAGGTTACTTACACTCACAAGTTCAACTAACTTTTCATTTCCAGAAGATCGATACTATTAATCGTTTCTTCGATAGAGAACATGCGTAGAATATAGATTTTTTTATGTTTTGCTCGGCTGTTAGTAATTGCCAACCAACCTCATCATCATTTATTTTTTTTCGTTGTTACTTCATTTCTCTTCTTCGCAGGCGTTAGGGCCTCCTCATGAGAATATCCAATTTCTCACACCACCACCATCACCTCTGACGTTCACAGAATATTTTATCACTAAAAAAAGTATGTATATTTTACTGAAAATCGTCTGTAATAACGTGTCTGCAAAAATATGACATAGTCAAAACAACACAAAAAAAAACTTGAATAACACACAATCGTTCTAAAGCCGACATAACATGACACTTACACCACCAGCCGACAAGATATTAGTATTAAATTTCCGAAAACGATTATTTCGAATTAGATTAGAGTTTGGTTACATGTTGTATTTTTTTGTAGATTTTTTACTACTTGTAAAACTGTATAGCAACGTGACGTACAGGTCACAACACAATCACCAACTAACTGGATGATGATGACATTGCTAACTGACTTGACGATGAGTACGAGTCTTTATGGTGAAAAACTTATCCTTTTTCATTTATGAGATGGTGTAACAGTTTTTTGACTACATTTAGAATATTTCTTCATTTTTTTGACCTCACACTGGTGTCTAGAATCAGACCAATTTTTTTCGCCTCACTCAACTCATAACTGTATCGTCACAAATTAAAATACGCATGTAGCAATATAATGTAATGTAATTATGTGTACGTATTTTTTTGGAGAAATTATAGAAATTATGTTAGAATGATAGGCTGCTCAATCCACACAAATAGTTGCCTCTCTAGCAATGGTTCTTGAAACGAAGCACGTAAAAATGACTTGGAACTAGATAAGATGGTTGGTTTATCATTTACCCACCACCACCATCAACGCAACTCAATCAAGACAAGAAAAAACCAAAATTTAAACAAGTCTTAAAATATATTACTGGATGAGGATACTATAAGCTACATGTTTTATTACTGGATTGGATTATTGGGTACAGAATGTTAAACTATTAAAAAAATGGAGAATTATATTGAGGGAATGTCTGTCTGCTTTTCTTTGTGACAATATCATTACAAGATACAACTTTTTTTTTCTCTTAACAACTTTGCTACTTTGGTAAAATACTTGTTAATTAAATCTTAGTACTAATTTTAAGACTACTATGTATAAACATAATCTTCGTCATCGCATCCATCCCATCACAAAGCATACTATATACAGACGTCATGTAAAACTCTGAGGAGAATAAAAAAATGAGACCGTGAAGAGATTTCATGGAAATAAATCTACAAGAAATATCTGCTTATATCATTGACCCATCTCTGGATTTTATTTAACCTCTTGCTGCATCTTAATCGTCATTATTATTATCATCTTCCAGTGTGTGCTCAGATCAGAGTGTAGGGAAACATTTTAAAAGAATATCACCGCAGATGTAAACTAAATACAGTGGACAAAAAGCTTTAAAGCTTAAAAATGCAAATTGTAGGAACAGCAAGGCAGCCAGTCTTAAAAAACTAAAATGTTTATTTTTATGAAACGTAAAAGTTTAGTCCAGCTAACTTCAAAAGTTGTGAGACTTTGAAATGTCACTATGACGGATTGGCATTACATTTAAATAATTAATTTCAATTTTAAATGTTTTTCCAAGAAGTACATGTACTGGTACCTCAGCCTCCAGCCTCAGCTAATTTAAAAATCTAATGGGTACACATATTATTACTGCCTGCCTGACATCTTGACTGTTGTCTTGTAATTTTAATATGCAAATCATAAAATATGTGTTTCTTTCGGTTGGAATATGTACCAAGAAATATTTCGTCATAGTCATAAGACTTTTTTTGTGCGCCTACTCATAATAAGCTTGTCTCACTCAGCCAGCTCAAAACGTTCCACAAATTATACCGTACATTTTCAATATATTATGCAACATTCATGATAACAATTTTCTATTGGTCTTTTAAGATCTGGGGACATGGACCGATAATAATAAAAAAATGAATCATATTTTTTTAAACTTGCATTTCACACATACTGCAAATGCACGCATCATGATGATCATGAATGAGCAACATGCATTCTCAGACTGTATGCTAAAGTTCACGATTAGTTTGGAGAGAAAAAAAATCATATCATGGGATTTATAAGTGGACCATATAATCCAGTTGATTCAGACGAATCCAGAGTTACCAGCCAGAATCATCCAGTATCAAATCCAGTTATCAAACTTTGTTCGATACGATACGATTCAATAAAAAAGATCACAGTTAAAAAACCAAATGATTTAACTTCAAAATCTTATTTCAACATGCGTAGCAATTTATACTGCTTCGCTGCAACTGTTAATTCCACCCCACCTATCAAAGTTTTGATAATATGATCTCTTTCCAAGGTGCTCATTTTACAGTACATGGCAAAACATATGCAGCTAACAAAATAGATTGTGTATTGAGCTGATATGATGATTTTCATAAATGATGAAACATTTTTGATTGCTGTTGACTTCCAGCACATGCTTCCTCGCACGCATCGTTAGTCAAGAAGTTAAGATAAGTTGACAAGATGAAAATTAAATTATGATGTACATGAAGAAATCTATTAGAAATTTCCATTAAAACGTAAAACATTTAGTTAGTGAATCAATGTCCAACTCAAATTCATTACATAATCATCCTCATGTTATTTTTAAGGAAACCTTTTTTATGAATCGTAGATTTTTCGATAAAAATTAAATATTCTGAAATCCACCTTAAAATCTATGTGAAAAATATTGTCGCGACTAGTTTGCATTTAACCAGACCATTCAGACATCCTTCGTTTTACAACTCACAACAACAGGATAATCGTTTAAATATACTAAAAATGAGAACAACAATGCAATGTGAGATGAAATTAGCGGGGCAGGAAATGTACTACCTTAAAATGCGTGCGTCATAGGTTATATCAGCGTTTGCTTTGGTTTTGACTTGGTCATTACTTCCAGTTAGTAAACAAAAATTATTCCTAAAAAACATAAATACAAAGTTCATTTGGACCTACAGTACACATACCTACCTAACATCCATCACAAGCTCATAGATACTTGTTATGCAATCGTAATGGTAATGGTGAATAGTCGTCATTTATAATAATGTCATGTTTATACCTAGTTTTTATTTGTGACGTCCATTAAAACTTTACTTTCAATGGCTTCACAATCACAACTCATCAAGAAACCTGGCTTCAGCCTCTTTCCTGACAACTTCCTGACATAAAACTAATGGAAGCTTCAGCGGCATTCATCCATGCAGAAAAGCACTTTGTCGCCTACAAAAAGGTCTTTAATCGCTTGAATAGAAAAGGAAAGTAAAAGAAATACAGTTAATTCTAAACCTGATTTTTATCACTATCACTTTTCTGCCATTCATTCAGTCATTCGTTTTAAAGAAGAAAGGATTGTTCTTTTCATGTTTTTCTGGAATAGGCTGGAATTGACCTGCTTGGAAAAAAGACACCGATCGATCCACGTGACATAAGAAAAAGAAATGGAAAGACGTATTGGGAAAATGAGAATTCGATCTATCATTTTGATGCACCAAAGTATTTTAACCAACGTGACATTTAAAAAAATCATTAGAAATTTTTAGTTTGCACTAATTAATTAAAATTAAATAAGAAATACTTCAATTCATGTATTTAATAAGTTCCAAGGTGACTGACTACACAAAGTGAAATAAAAATTGGTAATGAGGAGTTCTATAAAAATGTGAAATACGTAATGAGGAGTTGTGAAACAGCCTAATTTATAAAATTTGCAGTCTGATGAAAAATTTCAATCTTTAATTTTGTGACGTAGGCATATAATCTATTTAACATGTGTTTATTCATGTGCAATCCTTCCCTTTTTTTCTGCTGAATTGAAAGTTTTCTTCTTTTTTCCATTGAATCTCTATAATCACTTACTCTACAAAATAGGGCATAGAAATGCATATTCTTGTCAAATTTAGAGCAATTTATGATATTTTATTTCTTTCCGGTACGTAAAGAGATCACATATCGCCAACAAAAGTATTTGGCTATCATTTCCCATAAATCTATCGAGATCAACTATATTCATACAACTATGTGATATGATTATGCATTCAATATGTGCCGAGTGGTTGACAATAAGCCATTAATTATCTACTTCTCTATTGGCCTCCTCCCTTAAATCAAACGACACATTGAAAATTATATGATGGCTAATGAAGTGGAGGTGTGCCGTTTACTTGTGAAGTAAAACCAGTCGTCAGCATTTCCACATTGTCCACACTTTATATTATATTCAATGCATTAAATGTGATCTTGTTGATTGAACAGTATGTGGTATTGGCATGAGATGAGAATTGTGGATTGGATGAAAACTTGTTGTACTTCTACTAAAAGCTTGCATGCTGCTCATCACTAGTTAACCATGAATGGCCTTGACAAAATTGTGAGCACATGAAACATAAAAAAAGGCTGAGGCTGACCTGTAATCGTAACAATAAGAAGCACTTTGACTTTCGCTTTGATCCAGTCATGTAGATAATAGCAAAAAAAATCAATATATACCATATCATAAGTATGTATATCAGGTTCAAATGTTTTACGAATAAATTCTCTTATAACTTATGATTAGTCTATATTCCAAAAAAAATTCCATTCGATATTTATTTTTAGAGTCAATTATATATAAAGGGTTATATTGACTACTAATTAAGAAATCTAAAGATGAAAGGGGAAGTATGGAACTCTAAAAGAAACAAATGTACATAGAAGCCCGTAAACCGTAATTAATTATTACTAGAGCAATCGAATTAGTAAGATTTCCTTTTAATTTCCAACGGATTTTGAACTATTTATTAGATGACTGTTCTTCTCTTCAATGCACATGTACATGTTACTCTAGCAATCTGTTCTTTTTCATTTGCTTTGTCTCTTTCGCAAATTAGGTGGCTTCACCTTATAGCAAGTCACTTGATATTATCAGCATTCCGATTAATATATTATATGCTATACATTTAACTAAAAAAGCTTTTTGTACTACCATTCAATTCATTATGCACCTATCTCGCCTTGTAAAAATCAATACAAACCAATACATTTTAATTGTCCTTTGTTGAGACCTTGTTTAGTGCTTAATAAAACCACATAACATATTAACATAAGTATAAACATGTTTATTATGATTATGATGATGCATATCGAGGAAACTGTATACTTTGTTGAGGCAGACATGTATCATGTACCTAAATAATATTATGACAAAAGCTTTTATTCATGAAAGTACATAATGCAATTTTCCTTTACCTAAATAGAAAGTTTACTTTACGCTTACCTTTTTAAAGTATACTTCGTTGTAAAACTTTTTGTATACAAGCAAACTTTGTATTTCCGTTCTTAAAAAACACTAACACGTCGTTTCACAATAGAACAGTAAAAGAATTTCAAAATATTAGTAGAAATAGTAACTTGTTCATAAAATATGGCTGAAATGAACTCACAAACTACTTTACTTTAATATATTTGTCCTCTAGTACTTTCATCTACAAAAAATCACACATTCAAAAAAACAAAGAGTACTTTTTTCTTCTTCTTCGTCTACCCAGTAGATAACAAGATATATTACTTATATATTTTTTGAAGATTAGACAAAAAAAATTAGTTAATTATCCTACTGGGTTGCTTGTTGATGTTTCAGAAGAAACTTATGGTTAAACTGGAGAAGCAAGTAGATTACAGAGACAGAGTATTGAACGCAGTTGAAACATGGCTCTATGATGGTAAGAACCTTGGGCTTTTGATTTTTCAAATTCATCGTAACGTCAAAGTGATGAGGTCCGTGCATAAAACAAGAAAAAATGTGTACTAAAATATTAATATTTTAGTACTCAGATAAAAAAAAAAGTTTATATTTATTGGGAAATCACAATCAAAGGTGAAATCTCTTTCTGATAATAAAAAAAAGTCAGCACTGAAGAAGATTATCAATCGACCAACTCTCTGTTTAAAAATCCATCTGCGTGTTGGCTTGGCTTGGCGTGCGTCTAATTTTACACTTGTTCTTCTGATGAAAAACTTTTGTGATGATGCAGTTGTAAGATTATTGAAAAGTTATACATTTGTCAAAAAATCTAATTAATTCTTTTTTTAGTTCACTAGCCAGCTGCAATAGCTGCTGCTGCTGTTTTTCGAGTTGCTGCCGTTGATGATGCTAACATGAGACTACCAACTTTGGTTAGTGGACTGCTAAAAAACGCTGAGCTGAGAGAGCCTTTATCGATACCAAAATTATCTTTTACGTTATTTTCTTGTATGATGCCTTTATAGTACAAACGTAACTGTGAGAGTGTTAAGTTGTTCTTGTACTGGTACTATGATCACTGCTTATTCACCCCAGCAACATTGTATATTGTATTGAATATTAAATGGGCTTACTAACAGCACCACCACCACCACCTCCTCTCATATTGCATCCCCAGCGTATGTACTTGTGGTAATTCATGTCGTTATACTTTTTATTATGGTCATCCATGCATTTCACTTTGATATCCACAGTTAAAAAATAATAATCATTTTTTTGTGCGTTGCGTTGCGTTCTTTGGATGGATGGAATGGAATGGAGAGCTATTTTGTGGACTTGTAGTGGTTGGTTAAGTGTGAAGTACAAAAAGCAAACATACAAAAAAAATATTATAAAGCTTGATCACCTATTGAGCAACAGACCAGTACCATCAACATCAACGATTAGTAAAAATGCAGCATATGAACGGAGAACCATGGTGGATTGGATGGATATAGATAACATACATGAAAACAAGTTCATATCGCGCATCGTTTTCAGTTCACACATAAGATAATCTAGACAAGACACAAAGAGTGATCGAGAGAGAACTCAAGACTAAAAGCTTGTTTGTAGGTAGATGTGTAAAAACATATACAAAGTACAATTAATATTCAGCAGTTCCCTAAATATTCAATTGTAACATAAGTATACTAAGAAACAAAGTAATTACAGTGTTATAAAAAAGGGGCGCGAATAATGATACATATTAAATTAAATAAAGTAAACTGGACTGTGATGATATTGAATGTAAAAAAATATTTTAAAGCTATTAAACTTTTTCCCATGAAAAAAGGGTACAAAGTTTACTTTCTCAGGAATAAAACTGAAACAAACTTTTTTTTATATTTTGAACTTATCAAAAAGTTGAAAGGTCATTACAGACTGTGTTAAAGAAGCTATTATGCAACTTATACAATTCTCTCTCTCTCTCTCTCTCTCTCTGCATATTTATAGTCAGACCAGGCAAGCATGTGTAGTCAAGAAAAAAACCAGTTCACCAGAAAATAAAAAATGCACGCTTACAAAAATTGTTGGATGCTTTTCTATAACACTTCAATTAGTAAGAAAAAGAATCAGTAAAAAGAGAACACATTTTGACGATGACGATAACGGTGACAGATAAAAGTGGAGTACAAAGCTTGGCAATTATTTGTCAATGTTGATATACAATGTATGATGCATTTAATATTTCAGAGCAAACACGACCGACACCAAAATACTAACATGGAATATTTAAAAGTAATCAGTCAGAAAAAAAAATATTGGAGTAACATTACCCACTTTTTTTGGCGCTGCTACTACAAATGAGACGATACGTCATTCAACAAAGCTATGTAGTAGATGTGTTGAAAAACATTTTCAAAAGTCCATGGAACATGTTAGTTGACAAGTCTGACAAAAAATATATTAATGAAATATGCTGGCTGACAACCTGACATCAAAACTAGAACCGGACAGGTCAACATGGTCAAGTGTCGTTAGCATTTCATGCCACTTGGAAATAAATTTTCTGAACATTTCGCCTATTCACTTGTAAAATAACTTGGAGTAGGTCTCGCATTAATTTTTATTCCCTTTAAAAAAAAATAAATGGTATACTAAAAAGTTTACAATTGAAAATATTACTATAATATTAACAATTAGCTAATCAATAGCTGTTCCATCATTATGTAACAGCCTACCAAAAAAAATTCACAAGGATGTGTGGATTTTTTTTTATTCGTCTATTTTTCCACTAGTCACTTGTATACTACCTAATAGGTTATTAGAGAGAAGGGAATATGGATAGAAACGTGCTACACAAAACTAGCATACTTTTTATGCACATCATTATCATAAGGAAACGTTACTGTCCATTTAGCATAGCAGCCAGTAAAATGATAAATATTACATTTATTATTGTGAGTCGAATGACATTGGAAGTTTAATTCATTTTCATTTAATGCTCAACTTGACTTGTAAATGTTATCGTGTTGAAAATCTCTCGATGATGTGGATGTGTCGATCTCGATGTGTGTGTGCAAAAAAAACGCCTACCTGCCTTCTGCGTTTGTAATGCGGATTGAACAAGCATGATTTGATAACATGTGGGCATGTTAGTATACAAACCCACCACACCACCACTGCACTACCAAACCAACCTTTTTAGTAAATTATTCAATAGATTAAAGTTTGCATACAAGATATACTATCTATTGTTATTTTTTTACGGTACAAACATACAAGCTTCATTTATCTCGATTCTGATAAAGAAAAAAAAATTGCTGTCGTATGGAAAGGTGTGTGTGTTCTGCTGGCTAACTGAATATCAAAAAGTTTAATATGGAAAAGGTGGCAATAAATTGATAAATTTAATACGTATAAGTTTATCAATTGAGGCAGTCGATTATATATGTATTTAAAAAAGGGTTGATGTTCCTGAATCACTGTGGTAATTTTCCAATGACTTTATTTTAATGGATTACGTGTTGATACGTTGGCCTTTTTTAAAATAAAGTTTGCCTGTTAAATAAAAAAGTTGCATTGCATAAAGTTTTCCAACATTATTGATATGATGTTATCAAAAAAAAGTACTGTAAGTATTGAAAAATTGTAATAGATCATCTATGAACATGATATTTCTTTCAGATAAATTGACGTTCAGTTTAGTTCAAGAATTAAAACTTCTTCTTGGCTTGAAAAAGCATGAAGCATGTTAGCCAGCAGCAGCGTGAGCGAGCGGAGCGCTTTTGAGCTTTAAGTTTGCTTATATTAAAAAAGTGCGTAGATAAAGTAACCTTTAACTGCCTTGTTAACAAGTATACAATTTATGGTAGGTAGTATGATCATTCGTTTGAGTAGTTTACAGAATGTACAAATTCAAAGGTTGGAACGTGTACGGAATTATATGGAGTGTAACGAAAAATTTACGCATAAATATTTGTATAGTCTGCGTTTCTCTACTGTAATAATTACAGTACCTACAGTCGTCACTGTGTCAGTTCAACGCAATACAATGGTAAAAAAATTTATACAAAGTGTACATCCTTTATGATTTGCAATAAAGTGCGTAAACTGTAACTTGTACATTAATTAATTAACATTCTTTGCAATTGACTTGACTTGACCATTCGAATCAATGGATTTTTTTTGTAAGAAAATATTGCACTGCAATATAATGAATTGCAAAGCTTATTGAATTATTACGAGAAATATTATTTACGTCATAAGTCAGTAAAACACTTTGAAATAATGTATTCAACACTATTCATTCGTATTCCTTTCGTATTTTAATAGCAACATAAATTATGGTGGCGTCAAGTCAAAATGTGATCTTGATACGATACACGATAACAGAATAAAGATTGTTAATTTTAAAATTTTAAATTGGTAATAATTTAAACCAAGAAAACTAATCCTACGAACGTCAGCAATGTTTGATGTATGGAATGGATGACGATATGATGATGATGAATATATTTGCATGCTAGAGTGTATCAAGTATCCATTGTATTGGAAATTCGTATGATTTGTTCGAGTAAAACTGCTGTCGTTTTTAACTACCAAAGTAAATAAAAATCTGACTCATTAAAATTCATTCTGGTTTAAGATTGCACTTTGAAACGCAAGAAAAAAAAACTTTAAAATAAACTTGAATACAGAAAGAATATACAAATTAGAAAAACCAATATCCTTGCCTTTGACATATTGACACACGCATTATCATAGAACACTGTTAACTGTATCCATTTATATAGTAAAACTAGAAAAGTTGAACTTTAGCATTTTGTTCGAAGATGGAACATGCTAAATGGCTCTTTGTTATGTGGAATTTCTCACGACAAAATTTTCCAGTATGAAAAATGAAACCATTTTAGCGTAACAAAGGACAAGCTCTGTACATTTTACATTTTATGTTTTATAGTTTTTCTTAATCTTGCACTTTACTTTCAATGACTTCATACTAATATTTCTTTGGTGTGTACAGATATTTTACCACGCAAATACCAAAAACTTAAAATAGAAAAATAGCAGCATGGCATACATTAAAAGTTTTAAAAGTAGTACAGCCGCACAGCCCGACCCGACCAATGATCAAGATCATTACACGCAGCGTAGCAACTTAGCAAGCAATGCACTATAAAGAGATTTTTACGAGCAATCAAAACGAACGCGACAAAGATGTAATGTGGCGTGGCTTGCTATTCTAAACGCAAATTGTTTTCAAAGACCAGAGAAGTACACTTGCACATGATGACACAACTTAAAACATAAACATAATATCACTGCCTATATTCCTCCTTTTAGCAAACGTGTGTTTGTAGATTCGTGTGAGTAAATTACATACGAAGCAATCAATGCACAAAACCACACACATCACATTGCATTAAAACAACAACGTTTTGAAAACTAAGACTGTGTTTAATTAGCTATGTACGATTTTCGGGGGCCCATGAAATGACACGCCATATTATAGTAGTAATAACTTAACATACGATTCCAATCCACCAGCTCCGCCCACCTTTCCAAATATTGTTTTGTGGGTTCGTTTGGTTTGGATAGTTTAAAATTTATGTACGAGTTGTCATGCTGCTTGTATACTTTGTAGCAAACTTATTCGAAAACAATTGGTAAACGTTTTTTAATTTGACAAATATTGTAAATATATTGACGTAATGAAGTTTTGATCAATATTGAGTAGATATACTTATATTTGATGGATTAGATGAAATCCCATACATTTAATTTATATGCATCATTTTTTGAACTGACATTGATTTTCGTTTTGTTTTTCACTTCTGCTTTAAAATCGAATGGATGATAGATGATAGGTTATAATAGACCAAAATTTTCAGGTGTTCTTGTTTGTCTGTACTCCGTACACCGGTTCTAATAATTAAAGCTTTTGTGGAAAAAATAAGAAGTTACGTTATATTCAATATTTCTTATAACTATAACCATTTGAAATTCATATTTGATTGCTTTACTGAACTTGTATTTTTTTGGTATATCCATTTTTTTCTTGATTGATTATTCGCAAAACTTGTTAGATCACCTTTTACTAGAAAATCCATCAAACAAAAAAATATTAACCACTCAATGAATTGGTACAAAAAGGAGAGCAAAAATTGTTCTTAAGACTTTTACAGCAAAAAAATCATTCTTATTGTTGTACTTGGTGATTTATATGAGTTAACTATTACATTCAAAATATATTGGAGAAAAATACTTAAAACGATTTTTATAATAATCGAATGTATTGAATGAACAACAATAAAAAAATGAACTACAGTAGTGCAAAGTCTTTGCATTATTGCATCATTTACATGTCATGTTCTTTCAAAAGTTATGTTCTAACAGTAATTTCTGCACACTTTGTTGCCTTTTTATTAGAAATCTGGCGTTTAACACTATGTACCTTAACGCCACATACTTGTTTTAATACTTTGTTTAAAAAAACAACCGGTAGAACTTTACAAGTTAAGCTAAGTTTTCGTATAAAAGCATATATTTTTTTCTGTATAATGTTTTGTGAAACAATCATTTTGGCAAACAGTTAAAAGAAATGATGAAAATCTGAGAAAATCAATGATGCATACCTTGAGAAGATAAATTAAAATTCAATTCAATTCACTAAAAAAATGTTCCGCTTACTTAATTCAAGTTAATCGAACAAAACGGCACTGTATCCATATATTTAACAAGCGGTAGGCATACAATATACCATGCATGACGATTACAACCATTAGTGAAACAACGTTTGAAAGTATCATGTATCCTGTCAATAAATGTAATTTGTTTCCAGACATAAATACACTTTTATATCATGTGGCGTTGTTTCATTTTTACCTACGTTAAATACCAACTTATTTGGTGCACGTACATTTAAGATGAGAGATTACATGAGTAAATGTTACAAATTGAATAAAATAACCAGAGAGGTATCACACCAAATCAAAAGGAACACATAACAGGAAACAAATATAAACAATTAATACGGATGCACTTTCATTGTTAAAAACTAGATGCTCTATCCATGAACTAGTTAAGCACTTAAATTTTGAATAAATTAATTATCCATTCTTTTAGAAAATTTATGTGTGCAGCCTTAAAATTAATACAGGAAGTAGGCACATTTTTTTCCTTTCTTCCCATAAACCATCATCGTAGCATTGTTCTTAACTGCTTTGTAAAAAGTGTGTAAAAAATAAAAAAGGAGAAAAATGTCTTGACGATGATGTACGATACGATACATAAGTAATTGCATTTGTTTGTCATTGTCATCATCATCAGAAAAAAAACAAATTGGACAGAAAAGTTATCATACTTTATTTTATGCACGCTACGCACAAACAACAAACAAATTTATGAATCATGAAATCATCTTCGTATCGACTCACACGATCAAAAATATGTAATTTTAATGTTGTAATTTTTCTTCTGAAAGAGCAGTGTAGAAACCATAGTACTCCTTTTTAGAATGGTAATAATTCTTGTGAAACCCAAAATGTTATTGTCCTGTGCTTGCTGGCTTGTGCTGGAATTTTTGAGATGTCATGTTCCTTATTTCATTTTTGTTTTTATTTATTGACATCAATTTATTAATCAAAACAAAGCAAAACAAACTCTCTAAAAAGCAATGTACTTGGGTAGCTGAAGCAGAAAAAAAACATAAGATTACAATCAATACTTTTATGATTGCTTAAGTTTGAAGAAGTAAACAATTGAAAATTCCATTTATTCCTTTAATTCTTGGAAGCCAAGTGTCTAAATTAGCAATCTTCCATCATCATCCATCAATATCATCAGAAGATTTCCAAATTAACAAGAAGATAGGCAAACATATGAATAAATCCAAAATAACTATTTTTTTGAGTTGAGGGAGGTTCATATTGCCTAATTCACTTTGTGAACTCCAATTTTAAATTGTTATTGTTGAAGACCTTTTGGATAAAATTTCCATTAAATAGTGCTTTAAACCAGCAGCTCAGCGACGGTTGGCGTCGCAAAAATAATGATCACTCAAATTCGCTCGATGCCCCACTACAATGGATTTCGTAAGGAAGCCAAGCCAAGTACCCTGGAAATTTTTAGCCTTGTATGTTTTTTTTGCAGGGTAAATCAACTTCCTATTTAAGTACAAGCTTATCAATCACAAGCCTATTTTGAAACAGGAAAGATTTTCCTGGAGATTATATCGATAATTAGATTAAGGTACTCTTGACTTGTGACTTGATTGAATAAACTTAAAGACAGACAAACAAATCTAATAAAATCATTTCCCCATTCTTAAACGACAACGTAAACAAGACAACTGTCACGTCACCCGACAAGGCGCATGTAATGTAAACCATCATCATGCATTAAATTAAGGTTGTAGTACTAAATCATAAAACACCAATAACAACCAACCGCAAGTCATATTTTTTTTTGTCGCAAGCCCGCAAAAAGAAAAACATATTTCAATATTTAAAATTTAACAAGAACAACGTACTTACTTAGATATTCATATGTTGTCTTTATAGTTAATTGACAAACAAATTTAAATCATTCATTTTTATTTTATTTCTCCTTTCCTACTTCTCTTTTGAGTCACTGCCCCTAAACCCGATCATCACATCAAACAAAGTAGGCATCATTCAAATTGGATTTCCTTCGGTCGAAAAAATGATTTGTATTAAATAAACGTGCGTCGTAATTTCGACATAATAAGTGTGTTGACTTTGTTCTTGGAGAAATTATTTCAGATCTTCAAGACAAAAATCAGATCAGAAGAGAGAAAAAAACATGTAATATAAACTGAATAATAATACGTCACACATTTAGGTATACCATACCTCAAAAAGCAAATAAAACAATACATCTATAACTTTGTATAGTACATTCATACTATCAGTAAAATTACAACATTAAAGCATCATAACAAGCTACTCTATAATTAATAGGAAAAAACAACCAGAGAGCAAACCTCTCCTCAAAAATTATGATTTTTCACATTGCTCATCATTATCATCATCATCTCCAACATTAAAAGGATCCACACTGTCAATTCACTTGTAAATGTTGCAATACAAATGCATGCACACTACAAACATCATACATTTTATTACATAAACATTCAACATAGATGAATAACATGCAGTTAGGATGAAGATTGAAGATGATGGGTGAAAAAATGGAAGATTGAAAACATGAGCTTTTGTTTCCCTTTTTCTCTATTGCGACTTTACTGGAGATTTACTTTTGTGACATGAGAGAGAACATTGTAAATTTATTGTAAATTTAATATAATGCTGCTTAATATATTGTATTTTGTAGTAGTTCATATTTTTCTTAGGATGGATACGCAATACAAGTGTAGTGCGTTCACCATCATCGCCATAATTCCAGCAACTTTACTTGTTCTTTTATCCATCCATATAACATCTATGACAACTGCTGTGCTCTTGATTTAGTTTTCCAGCTTTACACATGCATGTAAGATGCTATCTTTGTACAGCCCATTTTACTGATGATAACGTAACTAATTCCTATCCTAACATAATCCAGTTGTTAACTTGTTACTATAGAGCATTGCCATTGTCCAGTGGAAACACTTACTTAAAACCCAGTTGTTATGTTAGGCCTTTCATACAATTTTTTTTTGTAAAGATTTTTGAGGGAAAGAAAGTGTAAGACCAGCAGCTGTGGCCTGGCTCTCTGTGAAAGATTATTTTTGTTTCACGTCATCTTAAAATATTATCCCTATGACATACAACATATGAATACGAGATAACCTGCTGCCATTTTTTAATAGCATTGTAGTAAAAAATCCAATGGATTTATGGCGATTTCGCTCCGGTCAAAATCAGAAAGAACTAATATTACACGCGAATGCACTGGTTAAATATATGCAATGATGACTATTTGAATGTGCAAACTTCAAAGTTTAATTGCTCTAGTGATATATGATCTGATCAGTATAATGCTTGTACTCTACCGAATAATGTTTTAATGCTAATTATTACAAGTGCTTGTTATATTGTATCTTTTATATAAGCCCACAGTGGTGTGATTATGCACGGTGCGGTGCACGAACAGCAAGCGAATTACAAATTGTATTGTTTCTCTTGGAAACCCAAATTCATTGCGATTTTTTACGAATAAAAATAGCTTGACCATATTCACTGGGAATTTAATGGACCTGTGAATACCATACTGCTAAATTTATCACTGTATTGGTTTTTTAAATGACTTTCCTTATTCAAATTGATGCAAAAAAATATAGCAAAGTTATATGACAAAACCATGGCCAAACATTAAAAACTGACATAAAATTAACTGACGTGTAACCAGTTGAACGATGAAAGATTCCATAAAATAGTAAGAAAACTTTTTATGCCTTCCCAGAAATTTTGCACAAAAGAAATTCCATTTTATGTATTTTTAAAATCTAAGTTGACAATTTTTTTTTAAATATAAAAACCGTCGTTTCAACGGGGTCTCCACTAGTTGAGCTTGCATGCTAAAATATATAAAACGCCAGCTACAAAACTGTACATCGAATTTCATACATGCATACAATTTTTTTGGGATGAATTTTTAATCAGCAGCTTGTTGACTGTGAAATAAGTTAACGAAGTCAAGTACTCTGGAAAAGTCAAGATAAGTTTTTTAAGAGTTTTAACTTTAAATCAGGCGACCAAATCAAATCCAAATCAATCTACATCAGCATCGCACAACTGCCAAATGCAAAAAAAAAACTTAAAACTAAGTTTGTACTCTGTAATATAATATAGATCATCATGATTCATGATCTCAATCAAGGAAACTGTACATAACCAGTTTTAGCGTTTAATCAGTAATAAAAACCACGTCACAAGCAAAATTTTTGGTGGCATGATTATGATGACAGTTACCATAACTATTTCTGTGTGAACTTCAGCACAGAACAGTACCAATGCACCTAACATAAAGCTTTTCCTGTATTCATAAAACTATACCAAATACCAAGCCAGTTAAGTTGTAATAAAAAAACATGAAGAGAAAAACGTACTAAACTTAACTTAACAATTAAAAAAGCTTGTTAATTACTAATCACCAAGGTGTAAAATAATTGAAGGTATTTATTACCTCTTCTGAGTAGGTACCACATCAAATGCTCACGCACGGAAATAAAGATGATGAAATAGACAGCATGACTTGGCAGTTGTATTTCCTCTGAGAAAGTTGCACGATGCACTTGTGGTGAAGACAAACTTGTATAATATATATAACTACAGCTTTATAATTTTTTATAAGCTTATAAATCCAATAATTGCTTTAAGTTCTTCAAAAAATGTTAAACAACACTAATGGCAATTCACTGGCATTTAAAAATACACTGTAAAGATATTTCAATAGTAAAATAGTGAAAATCAATTTGCAACTTTCACTCGATCTAAATCACTTTCACAGCAAAAACCTATTTTTGAATCTTATAAATAATTAGGAATTAGGCTCTTTTGTTTTTTCTTACTTCTAAACTGCGTGACAATGACAATGACAATGACAACAATGGTGACTTTTTCTAAAAGTATTCACGTTGCTTATTTTATAGTAATATCCAAGCGCTTTGGAAAATATTTTTTTTATGGAAGATTCACGTTTCACCAGTCCAGAAGACTATATACATGCTATAAAAATTCTGTTTGCATGTTTTGTTCAAAATGTCATATTATTTTAAAACTTGTAACAATGTAATGCAAGTCACCTATCAATTGTGATAAGCAAACAAACCAAGCGAAAAAAGTCAAATTGTCTTTAGCACCCTCTCACATAATCACATACTTTAGTTTCCAGGCAAACGCTCTCGAGCATTTTTTTTCACTTGTCCTGTATATCGTGTGTGTGTACTGTCCACCAACTTATTACTTGACCTCCAAAATTGGTGATGATGTGTGCTCCAAAACGGTTGATTGGATGCTTACTCTTCTGATGATCTGATCAGATCAAGTATTAGCAGCTCTTGTACAAACCTATAATACAATTCATCATCATCATCATATCATCATCACCAAAGCAAAAAGACACTCTGACGATAAAAAATGAAGATGATTATTTATTGGTCTAGTGTATATTTTTTGTACGTTTTTTTTATTTGCATCAAGTGCAGCAGCAACTTAATTTAAATATATAATCTCTTGTGTTAAATTTGTTCACTCATTTAATATTACAAACTTACACATTAACTAATTTTCTCATTTACTCTTTTGCTTGGACCCTCTCTTTCAGTATTTTTTTGTTGAAACAAGTAAACAATTTTCTTTATCACTCTATTTTAATCTCTCTTTCAAGTTGAGTTACACGTTACGTTACACGCACAGTTTGTCCAGAAGAACAAGTGTAAAGAAAGAAAAAATATCTCTTTCAAAACTTATATCTCTGTACACTTTACAATTTACAATGTATGAACAATAGAAATCCTAAATTTTTTACACATTCTTATTATCCATTTTACTTCTTTTCCAATACAACTTAAACTTGTTGACCCTGATAACAATTTTTGAAGATGTATAAATTCACAACACTAAAATAAGGACCAAAAAAATTGTAAGTATATTTGATTCACTTCACGCTAGTTTTTTTCTGCCTTTTTGCAAAAAAAAAATAGCAAACCACCAGAGAACATGATCAAGACACAATGAAACCGAAGCAAGGTCTTAACCGAGTCTGCTGATGAAAATAAATGTGCTCACGGAGAAAAGAGTATTTTGAGATGGATGAAGAACATCATGATGATCATGATGACTATGAGAACTGAGAACTCAGCATAGGAATAGAGAATAGGTTATGTTGCTATATAGCAAAAAAAAAATCAAGATGAGGAGAGATGGAAAGAAGATGGAATGGATGGAGACATGCCATGGAATATTATGGTAAAAGGAGGAATACATGCCATCATACAATTTTATACCAACTTACTTAACCAACAGAGTGCAAATGCAATGCAATGCAAACAAGTATACTAACTCTGCAAACTATACTAGTAGTTAAGTTTATCATAAACATCGTCAACTATTATGTTTACCAGCATCAGCATCATCATCCTGATTCCCTGCTTTTTTCTCGTGCTAACCATCAATGATGATCATCATATCCCCATGTTACCATGGCACATCAATTGTAAAATTCTATTTGCCTGGCATGATGATAGCTTAGGTAGTCAGTAGCAGCATTGCTATAGCCAAAATATTAAAAGTAAACTAACTAAACTTACTTTACTACTTTGTGTTGGTGTGTTACGTTGTTTGAGTTCGAAATGTTTGAGCAAAACTAGTATTCAAATTCACCAACATAACATATTATCATCATCTTCATATATAATATCCTCATCATCATCATCATAGCCAAAGCCAGCATCATTATCATCCTCAAATCGTCATTAACATTGCACCATCAGGCCAGGCCAGGCAGGACAACATACTATCAGGCAAAAACACATTTAAATGTACCTAAAAATCAGGAACATGTATGCATGTGCGTGCTTTTTTGGACTGATTGGAAAAGAGAATGAAGAAGAGCTGTCCGTCGTCTCCTCTGTCGAGGAGAGCGAAAAGAACACATTGCTTTTGTAGTGTAAAAGGCAAGTTGCATGGCAAGTAAAGTTGTATTTACAATTTTTTTTACAATGTGACTGACTGGTTGCTGAAGTAAAGTAAGTTGCTAACCTATATCACATCACATCATAAACTCACATCACACAAAAAACATTTGTTTCTCCGTGCAGAGGTGAGTGTAGAGAGTTTAGAGGAGAGAAGAAATCTTAGCAACAAGAATTATAACAAATTTTCATATGAAAATTGAAAAGTTGTTAAAAATTGCAAGGGCTAATGAAAGACTAAAGTTATTTTCAAGTCGCAACATGCCCCAAATTCATGATTAATGGTTAATTTAATTGGTTTCTTGAAATGAGTGTGAATGGTTAGTAGTTTACTGGTAACTTTTCTTTGTTCGCAACGTTGTGATGCTAAATGGGATGGATATCGCATCAACATTCAGTTTAATCACTGGAATAACCATGATTACTTTTTGAATTAGAAAAAAATGGGATTTTATGGAATAAAGTTGCTTTAAGTACGAGCAGATTTATATATTGGAAATATTGTCAAATTTGGATTGGATTAAAATCGCATGAATTTTTTTATGAATATGAGCTGGTTAGAATGTTTAGCAAGCTTCTCTACTCACCTCTTCTGTGTACATGTGTGAAAATTTAGTAGCGTACTTGTTCTATGCATATTTTTAATGATTCATATACTAATATTGAATATAATGACATGGTATTTTGTCGAAAGAGAAGTTGACTAACTAACTCTCTGAAAACTCTAGCAAAACTGGCAGGGCAGGCAGTGGTAGAGGCAGGAGGAGGAGGAGGGCATCATTATGATCATCGTATCGCTTTAAAAAGTGAAGAAGAAAGAAATAATTACATTTTTATGTTGCATGTGGATTGGATATTGGATTGGATAACACAAACGGTGGATTCTATCAACAAAAAAACTATGATTATTACATGAAATGATGCCTAGCATAAAATAACATTGATGCCTATACAACATTGATATTTTGCTACTAAATACTAAACTTCGTTTTCATTATATGCTTGAATAATAGCAAGTAGAAAAGTTTATAATCATCAGAGAACCTCTTTATGAAAAAAAAATCAAATTTTATAATGTGATGTAACGTAAAGTAACGTCAATGCCAATACAAAACTATGAGATGAGAAGATTATAACCAACGAAACTTGATGAAATAAAAAATTTATATGAGTAGTCAGTAAGGTTAGCCATCTTTTCTTCATACATTTAATATTTACGCGTGTAAAGTTAACAGAGTTCGAACGAAGAATACATACGTACAAAGCTTAATAATATATTCAACAAAGTGTGTGTACAACGTGCCGATTAGCGAGAATGAAATACTACTTTCAAATGAATTATTAAATCGATGTAACGATTGAAATTAGTTGCATAGTAAAGTTGAACGTTGTAAAAAGAGTAAAGAGCATGTAGCAAAATTACATTACACTGTAGAGAGAATACAGATCCTCCGACAGGCAAAATGGAAATGAAAATAGAGGCAGATTCCATGAAATATACATAAGTTCTACTTTGAGAACAAAGAAGAAAAGATGCATGCTAATAAGAAGTGCGACATACATTTTCTTGACTTGACTTGATACAACTTTCGAAGTTTCCTGATCATTTTTAATTTCGAGTTACCAGTATAATATTGTATACTGCATATTCAATATACACTAGAATATTGGTATATTCTAAGCATCATGGTATGTATGTATCATTAGCAACTTATTAAAATGGCTGGAATCAATTTTTCATTTTCTAATTATTAATTCTACCCCTTTTCAGAACATTGAATGTTGAAAGATTATTAGCTATTATTCTGAAAATTTGCAAATGTAACTAAGCTGATTAATCTACAAACTTGTTTGGTTTACTGATGCATCAAGTTCAAAAGCATTTACCTCCCAAAAAAATATACCTATATTTGAAGTTGTGATGTGATGCTCATTTTTGTTGGAAAATCACGGTTTTCCACGGAAAATCTGCAATAGCTTTCCCCAAATCATTTTCTAATCTACCGCACGCAGTCGCCATTTTTACTCATGCGAAAATAAAAACTGGCAAATTGTTTAAAGGTTGAAAGTAAAATGATTTTATATGTATGTTTCTGACTTAGATAATTTCTATTACTATCCTGGTCCAGCTCCAGTGCTTTCATTGTTGATTGTTTTAGGCATAAATGGCTTGTACTATATTTCGTCATGGTGAGATATGCCTGATATGGTGAGATGTGAAGCGTGCAAAACGTACACACATGAAATCTGCAATGACCTTCCTCAACGTGGCCATGACTGCCTACTTCCATGCTATGTTATTACTAAATAAATCGGAAAGAATATAACCAGCCCACCACTGTGGCCATAATTTGGCGTGCAGGTGGTTTATTGAAACAAGTGTGAATAAATTATTGGGGGATCACAGTACAAGGATTTTTTTTACTTTAAGAACAAAATATTTATAACCCGCATCACGCGCACAGACCTAAAGCCATCTATGACAATGGATGAGTTTACTCCGTAATAATCTCATGAGATGCCGTTTACAAAAATTAGTAAATACTTTAAATTCGAACAATTTTTACACAAGTTGAACTATTTTTTTAACATCTGTAAACACCGAGTTTTTATTGTTTTAAAATTCTGTAAAACGTACAACAATGTAACATTTAAAATACATAAAGAAATAGATAGAGATCTATATTCTGCGATTCAATGATTATCATAATGCGTAAGAAAGTGTAAAATATTTCTGAACAAATGCATTTCGGAAGTAATATATACGAACATGTGTATAATTTCTTTTAAACCACTACTCCCTACTTCTAGGAGAATCCCTCGCTGGTTGAACTATATCAAGCAGCATTGATACGCAGTCGTGTCGAGCGCTGCTACCTTCAGTTCTAATCTGCAGACTTTTGATGTTGTCAATGGCTTCTAACGCTTCATCTAAACGTTCTAACGGGATGTTTTCATAGTTTTCCTCAACTATGGCGACTAGGGATTGTAAAGTAGAAGTTATTGTTGTTTCAATTGGAATCAAATCTTCGTAGGTTACAATTGCCAACAGATGAAAAATCATCAACACAGTCTAATAAAAAGATTTTTAAAAAATGCATTCATTAATCATTATATTACTGACATCAGTGTGCCTAGTATCTACTAATTAGCCTGATGTTAAGTTACGTTGTGTACACTTACCTCTTGATTAAATTTCTCCACGCTATCACACTCTTCGACTGGAAGTCGGGTAATGCAGAGACAAAGTCTGTCCCAAACATAATGGTACGAGTTACCGTACGTCTCTCTTGTTTTAGCTTTCGACAACGAAGTAATGCACTGTGTACGTTCCTTATAATTTTGGCTCTGCGCTAACCATTTCGCCAAAGTTTTTATGATGGGGTTCTATTAAATGCCAATAACAAAGTAAAAAGTTAATCATTTTCTAGTAGTTAGTCATTAAAGAAGGAAAAAGTTCTGAATATCAATTTTAACATTTTTAAAAGTTTGTTATACTTACAACAACGGCTGTGTTTGAAACTTGAAAAAAGACGTCATTCTCAAGCGCACTCCCAAGTGCGTGCGCTGCATTCCAACGCAACTATAAGCACAAAATATTTTATCAAATAAGGCTGTATGAATTGCAATGTTGCTAAACTTACTGAACAGTTTAAATCTATTAAACACAGACTTACCTTGTAATCTATTCCGTTGCCCACCAATGACAGCAGGTAATTAGCAATTTGGGTAGCAATTGCTCGGTTCTCATCGATCTGAAGCATTTCCAACTTTAGCCATCCAAACACATTCCCACACGCTCTACATGCACTGTAGCGACCCTAAGTAAGTACAAAGGAAAAATATAAATTAATCAAACTAATCATTAAAGCTTAATGGTTTCTTATATGCACAATTACCCTTGGGGGGACTTCCGTGCACTTCAGAGCCGTGTCAAGCAACAACCTCACAAATGGACGCGATTTTTCAGTGAGTTTGGGAGAGATATACCCACCGATTAAAGAATCAGTAAGGTTCCCTAACGTGAACGCGTATGCGATTTTCACTGCAGATTCACCTTGAGTGAGACATTTAGCCGTCACATCAAACACATCCACGAAAAAATTAGAATCCTATTATTTGAAAGATAAAAAAACAATTCAGTTACGTATGAAAACAGAACAGGCATACAAAAAATTAAATGATCTCAATTATTTCATACTGAGCCCTATAACTATACGATATTTCATATACTACATTTAACATGTATTATTTTAATATTTTTCTAAACTACACGCCTGACGTATAATGACTTTAAATACCCTGTATAATAGCAAATTACGATTAACTGGTATATTTTATGTCTACACTACACCACGCAACAAACTATCCTTGATTATGGAATGGAAAACTTTTCGCATAATAAAGAAGTATTAGACGTGCATAACCACAACCGATTTAAGTCCTGCACAGTAAAAACTTACGTCTCGTATACTGGGAAATTCTACGAACTTTGCCAGGCAGCGTCCAATCTTGGCTTTGATTAACGCAGAGCGATCCTTATCACGTGCGTGACCCAATAGGAATACTTGCAATCGCTTTTGATCCCGATTCTAAAATGCAAAAAACGTAAAGAATACACTGTTAAGCTACATAAACCACAATTAAGAACAAAGCATTACGACATTATATTCTTACGGTGAGTTGCGAAAATATATCAGACCCCATTGCACCTATTACATCTAACATGCAGCATGCAGCGTTGACATCAACTTCAAACATGCTGGATAGAATATCATTAAGGATCACAAACCAGTCATCACAATATGTGTCATAAAGAGACTCATCGAATCCATCTATAAAAATAATAATCCATAATGATTATTTAAATACGACATATTGTTTATAGCCACAAAATATAATCGATTTAGATTTTTAATCTATTTGTTTTCGTACCAGTATCGAATTCGTTAGCAACCGCAATAAAAACTTGAGTCAGACATGTTAGACTTGCTGTTAAGATGGATGAGTAATCTGTCTCGTCCTTATTTTTCCTAAAAAAATAAATATTAATCTGTATTAATAGCTATTCAATCACATCAATAATACATAGCTAAAAAAAAACTATTAAAGTAAATTCAAGGCTTTACTTGCTATCCTTTTTCATCAGAACCATCATTCGGGCTTTCTTCTGGGTTCTGTTCACGTACTTGACTACATCATCCACCAAAGGTCGTGCAACCTCAACATAATAATTACGAAAAACATCTGCTACCTGGTTCCAATTTTCATGCACAAGCTTGTCGAGCTTCTGGCATTCGTAAGTGCGAACAGCACCAATTGGAATCTTCAACCATTTTTCAAATGCCTCAAATAAGCTTTGAATGTCCTCCTCATTTGGTACATCTGGTGATGATGGTGGTTCATTAACAGGGGACCTGGGCGCACTGCAACAACCAGCCATTTTAGTCCTGCAACAATACAAAGAAAACAAATATTATACTTTATGAACTCTGTAATTAGTCAACACTTAAGTCAACCCTAATAAACTAACAAGTCATGTCAAGACATGAAATATATACGAAGACGAATGAAACAATGCATTTAAAAACGATTTTAGACTCCTGGTCACTGGATCTATGGTCTATGATTTGACCTGTAGTCTCTAGACAAAAGTTGATCTACTTTAACTCCTCTATCAAAATCCACCATAAAAAGATTTCACTAATAAGCTAACACGTGAACTTGTTTGACCTCCTGTCCCCAGGGGGTTTGACCCCGGAAGCTGAAAATCACTAGCTATGGCGGTCTTGAACTAAGGTACCTGTGTGTCAAGTTTGAAGAGAATCGGTTAACTCCTTTCAAAGTTGGAGCGCGGACAGACAGACGGACAGACAGACAGACGAACAAACCAATCGCATAACTACGATGAATGCATTCATCTTCGTAATAAATCCCATGAAACCCCCTCCCACGACTCCTCTCGTTAGTAGATTGCCCATCCACGTGGTACACACCAACCGCCCAAAATCTGCTATTATCATTCTAACTAGCACACAAGTTTAAAAACTCAAACTAATGAAAACTAATGGTTACCACAATTAAATGTTAATCTCCCTATAACTGTCTTAACTCTCAACCCTTAACAAAACCTTACCAATAATACTTGCTCATATTATGATGATGACTCATACCACTTAACGTAACAATAAAAAAACAAACTTACCTCAATAATCTCTAATCTCAACAGTAAAACTAAAATAATAGTGTGTAATACACACTGTTAGTGTTACCGAACACAATAAAATGCACTAATTAATTATTGAACAGTTAAAAACTACCACTGATTAAATTAAATCCGAAGTGGAGTAGAGGCAGAGAAGCAATAGCACAAGAGACAAGACTAGAATGGACTATTTTTCTCTGCGCTGCTGCCCAAGAAGACAGATGTAGAGTACAGGAAAAGCCCGCAGATATTTTCATAAGCGGAGTAAAAGGTAAGGGTAAGTAGAGACTACTCTATGGGTTTTCTGTAGTGCGTCCGTATAATCAACTTGTGCTCGTATGCATTCATATGCAGTGCAGTACTATATAGCATGCCTACTTGATTGAATGGTACTTTGACTTTGTTGAAGGCGTAGGTAATGGATCTTTGTTGCAGCTTGCACTCCAGCGGCCTGCTCTGCTCACTAGCAGCTTTATTGAAAGCGGCCTCTAAAATATCATTTCATTCAATTGACTGTTAACTGCTGACACTTTAAAGCTACGTTGAATGTTTTTTTAGATTTATTAATGATCGTTTTTAATCGGAGCCACCTGCCAGGTGCATTAGTTAATGCATCCATGTCCATTAAATTCTAAATTTTAATTACTCAGGCCAAAAACAAGACGAAGGTCAATTTATGATATATCTACACATTATATGACAAGTATAGTGAATACTGCTTTGAAAATTATAGTATTTTTTGGAAAATAAACAAAAAAAAATCGATGAGTTTAGAAAGTCATTAAATAAATGTTTGTGGTATGTAATTAAATGCAATTTAATTTACTCCACTGCTGGCTGGATTGGAGGATGATGGCCATGGGCCCGGCCCAACGCTTTTAATAGATGATAGATTAAATATTATTGTGCTGGCTTGCATGAACGTTTCTGTTTTTTTATGAAAATTGCATAAAGTTAACTTTCAGACAGGCAGAGTAAAGCTAAAAATTGTAAATGAGTTTCAAGTTGAAACAGAAACAACAAAATCAAACTTGGTTTGTTTTGAATTCATTTACTATATTCATTCTGTTTTTGCAAATATGATGACAAAAATTCCGAATGAGTAGAAGCCGTTTTTAGTTCAATTTTAAGTGTTTTTGGGAGTAATAAATCTCATCTAATGGGTATTATTTCATGGCATTCACATACATCTATTTACACATAATATGACAATTTAAATAAACGTCACGAATTCTCAAAATTACTATTTGAAAACATTACTTGAATTTATGCAGAATGCTAATACAATTTGTTTAGCGTATAAACATTCTTTTCAAAGATTTCAATTAAAAATATTAAAATGTCTCCTAATTTAATATATTTAATGACAAGTACACAGAATAAAGCGAAATATCTGTTCGTGTGAAAGTTTTGGAGACGCCACGTGTGTGTCAGCGTTTTGTTTTATCATTCGATGTTGCACCGACCGAAGCTTCAATCAATTTATAATCAAAAGCCAACGTCCTAAAAAGGTCGACACTTTTACCACGTTCCATTTTTCCCTGTCGAACTACTTGTAAATCATTTATTGATCAACTTTAAAGAACGAATGAGAAAACCGTTAAGGACGTATCTCGAACATTCCTTAAAATATACAAAAAATCATGTTTTAAAGAAACCATGATCGCTTTAAAAGAAGTTGTGTGCAAATACGCCGTATTTTTTAAAAACGAAATTCTTACATATATGTACTCTGCTTTTTTGGTCTACATGCTTATGAGCTTGTTAATAGTTTATTTGCAAAAGCTCTCTTTTTATTACTGTCACTGACTATCCAACTGCATATTTTTGTTTAAAAACTGTACAGCACGACAGTTACAAGCCCTCCAGTTCAAAAAGGAGACTGTAAAGCAAACAGAAAAGTCGAATATTTCATATTTCATGTCATAAATATTAATTTAGCAAAAAAGCAACAGCAAGTTTTACTCATTCATATCAACATACACAACACTCACCAACCACCACTGCACAACACGTACATTTTGTAAATATGCTTCCATTAACTTTTTTTTCAACTAACCAACCAGTTAACATGTATGACATCTGACATGACATGACATATTTGTATATGAATTCGTCAACACTACAGTTAAACTTGAGTTTTTTTTAAATGATAGTTTAATAAAGAGCTGCCAAAGTATAATTTTCAAACATAAATGCATACTGTGTTCATTGAAAGAAAACAGAGAAAAAAAATACTAGTTAACATTTAGACAGAACCACACGCTCTCTCATTAATAAAGCTGTAGACTTTATAAAAACGTGCGTGCAAATAAGAATGGTAGATGAATTGAAACAGAAGTTCAGTTTACAAACAAGTCAACAAGAAAATAAAAATGGTCAGTGAAATGCATTCAGTGGCATTGCAAAAAAAAACAGTAATTTTCTTCTGACCAGGACCGGGGCAAGTTGTGACAGTTTAAAGATAGAATTTTAATAGAACAGGTTATTTTTGTGAAAAGCTAATAAGTATAGTAATTTTTTTGTGAATTGTAATTTTCACTAAGCTTTCTATTTGGTTACCTGTATTTTCTTCACGTTCGTTTGAATTGTTTTACAAAAGCGACGAAATGATATATACACCAAACAAGATTGACAACCTTTTTATCAGATCATTGATCAATTTATCATTCATGTAAAATTACACTTTTGGAACAAAATAACAAATTGACACAAGGTCTGGCTCTGTTAAAGATGTCTGCATCTGCATATTTTTTTATCAGTTTCTTCGAAGAAAACTGTTGCGTTGAGTGTGTAAATGTAAAAATGTAAAAAAATATAAATCTAAACATGACATGTAAGAAGATACGCAAAGT
Source organism: Entomobrya cf. arborea Gr-Col-00668 (assembly GCA_034699025.1). Lineage (NCBI taxonomy): Eukaryota > Metazoa > Arthropoda > Collembola > Entomobryomorpha > Entomobryidae > Entomobrya > Entomobrya cf. arborea Gr-Col-00668. The sequence continues at coordinate 40,245 of JAQIWN010000001.1, read as the reverse complement.
TGTTGTCAATTTGTTTAATAAGATGTTGTTGAGCGATGATGATGATGGGATTGAGCATTTTACATTTAAAACTTGGTTTGTTGGTGTGTCGGTCGACTGTTGACTATGTAGAAATGACCCAATGACTTTTAGAGGATTTTAAATGTTGAGTGTACAAAAATAAATAATGTTAACCAAGTGAAGTGAATGAGTGGTCGTTGTGATTGTTGCGGTACAGTAACAGTGTAAGTACAGTGCATATTACTTTCTCAAGTAAAAGCAAGTCTAAAAAGATGATTGTCTAAAAAAAGTTGTGGTGATGTCGATGTGAATAGTGAACAGTGTGTGTAGTCGCTTTGTATTTTTTTTTGAAAACTACCGAAAGCCGACACGTAAAAAAATGATGATGACGATGATGACATGACAACCAATTTTATTTTTGGAGTGAAGTGGCAAAAGATGTGAATATGATGAATGAATGAAAAAGTAGACTCCTTTTTTAGGAAGACAGACATAATTTTTTTCAAAAAACTGCCATGTAATCTCCTCTTCATCATTGAAAACTATTGAAAAAAGTAAAACTATTATAGAATATAAGTTGGTTTTTTGGAGTCTGTAAATAAAAGTGTCCAAGTGGCCACTATGGTGGCTAGGCTAGTTGCATTGTTGCTATTTATCTATTTTTTTTTGCAATAGAGAAGTGTGTGGAATCGCAGTCACAGTCACAACTTTGTTTCCAGTCTTCTTCTCTCATTTCTCTACTTCATCATCATCATTATGAACTATGACTATAATCGCAGAGCTTGTGTTGTGTGTGTGAATGAGTTGAATAGTTTATCATGTTTCATAAATGATTATATCTAGCCAGATCACAGATGGATGGGCATATCATAATATTTATGCCATGCGCAAGTCGATGTTTGATGATTTCAGTGCTCATATTTTAGAAATTATTTATGGAGTAACGCAGTTTTTTTTGAAGGAGTATCTTGTTTGGATTAGTTTTCTGGTCTGTAGTGCAGTGTCCACCAAAATAATTGCTGAGACTATAAAACAATTAGTCTGAGAGCTGCCTGTTGGGGATTGGGGTGAAGTACAACAATTAAAAAATCCTCATATGCCAAATATCTTAGACAACATTGCAAACAATTAATATAATTGTGAATTAAATTATGACGATTGCGCTACTTTTTTACTTTGTTTAAAATACAATACTTGAAAATCGAAAAATTGAGTATTCCGATGATGTCTGAAACAACTTGGAAACAACACGAGAGAGGCAGGGCTCAAATTGATAGAGTGGTCGAGTGCATGATAGTTTTAATAGATGTATTTTTTACCATTTCAAAAAGTCTAACACAAATATAAATAGTCCTTTTGCTAAATATATATATTTTTTAATTTAAAAAAAAAATCCGAAGCGTAGGACACTCGTGGTTTTTTTTTGTCATTTTGCCTTTTAAAATATTATTAAATCTCTCTGATTTGACTGATATGGTGATCTGATGATGATCTTTCCAGCATTTTAAGTGACCCTGGCAATTTCACTGTAACAGCAACATAAACATGATGGATGATAGTGATGATTTGAATGTTGAATATTAAAAGTCCGCTGGTACACATTTATCGTGTTATCATCATCATCATATCAGCAGCGGTATCAAATATGCATTAGTAAAAAAGTTTTTTGTTTAAGCAGTGCAAGTAATTACCATTTTACAATGTAGAGTGAGTGTTTAGAAAGGAGAGGAGGAGAATGATGATGATGCAGATGTTGTGCGTGGATGATAACGTGGAAGAAGAGGTGGTGGTGGTCGGTGATGGTGGTGGATGTGAATGATAATGAAAATATAAAGCATGATAGCAATGCAATCTGATGATGATCATGATTATGATCATTCTTCTATCGTTTATATATTTTTTGTTTCAATTTAACAACTAAAAAAGCGAATCATCCTTACAACGCAACGCATCAACGGCTTGACTGAAAAAAAATGTGGCAGTGAAGTCGCAGTCGCAGTGGTCGCTTGAATCTTTTAAATCTTCAAATGATGATGATGGCGATGATGGTGTTTAGTAAGTTAGCCTGGCTATTTTGAATGTAAAAAGGACTGACAAGTGGAAGCAAACCAAGTGAGACCAAACCACAAAAGAGAACTAAACGGACTTGCACATTGCATAGCTTCATCATTGATCATCATCGCGGTCGTCAGTCGTCATCCATGCATATTTATCATTTTCAACGTGCTATCTTACTCATTTCATAAGAAATGGTCAGAGAGGAAGGTATGCTTGTTTTTGGAACGGTGCTGTGAAAAGACAAGAGTCTACCATACAAACAAAGCTATTTTACTGAATTCTTTTTTTTATAAAAGTGTGCGTCATGAAATGTCAGTAAGGTGTACAGTGTACATTGAAATATTGAAAGTTAAAAAGTGACAGTTTGTGGCTTGGGTTTTTTCTGTGACAAATTTGAATGTTTTGGGATACTTTTTTTAAAAAATATTTTTCCATTTTAAAATTTGCATGGGACTGCTGATATTCACATATTTTATCATCTGTGATGGTCCTGATGGAAATATTTCATGACCTTACCAAATATACAGTAAACAACGTGAATTGTGTCTGTGTCAGCACGACACTTCCTTAAAAACCCGGCACAATGTTACACAAATTGTGTGACTTTGAGTTAATTGGCCAGATAATCGGAGGAGCAAGCACGGTAGATTCGGCAGATATATTGGCAAACAATTTAATCTCAGATAATGTCAATCATTCTTCCTGTTCGTATTACGCAGCCCACTTGATTTCCAATCTGACTTGTCTCTACCTCGCTCTCTTACTTCAGCTCTACCTTAAATGTTGGCAAAGTGGTAAATGTTCAAATAAAAGTAGGAGAGGTGCCCAAACCACATCATCTTCTTCAAGAATCCCTCCAAAAAGAGGATCCAACAACGGAAACTCTCATCCTCATCATCATAACCACCACAAAAATGGCGGCGGTGGAAACCGATATAGCAGAGCTGAAAGCAATGTGGATCCCCAGCACATTTCCAAACTCTTCCAACAAAGAACAGTGTTTACCCATCACATTTCCATTTGGAGTTTGACACTTGTGATATTAGTGGCAGTGGGTGCTGACCTGTCAGAGAATATTATATTGCATTTGCACAGAGATACTCATACAACCAACATTACAACTAATGAAGGCTTAAGCTTAAAAAGCAGTAGCATCAGTGGTGATGTTGTTAGTAGTAGAGCAAGCCGAGTAAATCGTTTTATTAGCCTCACTCCATCAAATTTATTTGAAAACAATGACATTAATGACACTCTAATAGATATAACTGCATCATCAGACAATTACAGTGATAGTTACCCCGTCCAATCCACCACTACCAAACCAAGTTCAGTATTAGTTTCAGTATATCATAGTGAAAACGTTAGTAATGTTGATGGTCATGATGGTGGTGGTCAGAGAAGTGGAAGGAGTGTTGACTTGGTGGATGACAAGAAGGGTGGTGGTGATCATGATCATCATCAAATAATTTATGAGTATTTGAAAATTATTGGTCCACTTGTGACTTTAACTGTGGTCTCCGTCTTTCTCGCATTTTACCACCAGTTTGAGAGGCTTGGAGAGTCAAAGTACTTGTTGATAAACGTCTTCTTTTTCGCCCTCTCAGGGATCTTTTTTCTGACAAATATGTATCTTCATTGGGTACAACAGGCGCTGACGCTGTTACACGTTAAAGTGCTAAATAATGCGGTGTCGGCGTTTGCAAGTGTTATTTTGACTGCGCTCCTGGCTCGTACACTTGTTCATGAGGTAAATTATTACATGACAGCATATAAAAAACATATTATGATCATCAACAAAAAAAGTACATTCACACATAATCCATTGGATAAGCAAATTTTTTTTCATCCAATTTAACTATGTACATAAATAAATAAATAATTGCATTTAATAGCATGTTTGTTTGGTGTGGGAGTTTAAAAGGTAGAGAGGCTTTACAATGTCATGGATTGTATGAAAATGGATATAAGTATGAATGAAGGAGGAAACGAAATTGTAAACAGGTGCTTTTTAACGATATTAACATGAAGATTGCATTTACGCGTTGCGTTGAGGAAAAAAATTAGTGATTAGGAAAGGCATGATTGGTTTGTGATTTGTTTAAAAATTATATACATGTTTTTGACATGATATGATGAAAGAAAGCGCAAAAATTTGTGTGTTTTTGGGCGTTTAGTCACTAAACTTTGAAAACTCGGAATGACATGGGTTTTTGCGTCAATTTTCCTGAATAATTTGTGGCCTTTGACGTTTTAGATTTTAGTGCGGTTATTTTCCATTCGCATGAAAAATAGGCAATTATAATGATAATTTTCTGCGTAGAATATTTATTTTTTTGGGTGAATGATGTATTCGTTGTCATTGCTCAGTGTTTTTTACCTGACATTGGTAATAAACAGAAGATCTCTTTTTTCTGGAATTGACATTCAAGTGACAGCTTTTGAGTTTTATGTGGTCAAATTATTTGTATTTGTATACATTCAGGTTTATGTGTTATTTTTATATCATGGTCATCATAAAATCTCGTTTTATTTGGTTTTATTGTTCTACGCTACATATTCTTCTATTCAGTTATTGTCTGACTTTTTTTTGTGAATAAGGTAGCTAGTTAGATAATCAGGAGCAATTTACAAGATTTTTTTGCAATTTGAATAAAAGATGTAATTTTATTTCTATTCTATTCATCCTTTTATAAGCCAACTTGTTTGCCTTCTCATTGTAAAATGACTTAACCAAATTTTCTACCATAGTTACTTTAATAAGCACAAAAAATTGACAGAGAAATAAATTTATTTTAAGTGAAGATAAAAAAAATTGTGTCAAAATTACTTTATTATTCTTAATGACGAAGAAGATGAGTGTAAAACAGAATTTTCGTCTTGCAATTTAAATATTTTCTTAAAAAGGGTCAAATTGCTTGGATAGGTAGCTTAAATCTTAGCTTATTAAATAAATCCTGTTTTTTAGATTTTATTGAATTTGATGGCCTTACAGAAAAGCTTTATAGTAAGTCTACCACATATATCGTGAGTTTCTGATGGACAATTTTAAATTTTTTTGTTGATAGCTTGACACACAAAATATATCCATAATGAGTTACTTGGCAATTTCCAAAAAATACAGAAAATATACCCAGAGATTCACAATGCAAAACTTTACAAGCAGCCAATACATTATTATTATATTTATTAGAGCCAATTTTTTTCCCGTCCACAGTTGCATGTCAGGAGATTTTTTTTTGATTGTTGTAATAATTACCGAAATACTAGACCCCATGCAGAGATAAACACTATCATCGTAACTACTATATACACTACACTCTGACTCTGACTACCATGAATTTTCATGAATATTAAAGATATCTCAAAGATGAAAGAGCACCTTTTTCTTGAAGACGAATAAAAAACCAATTTCTTGGAATCCTCTTGCGTTCATTTCGGTATTTAGTATGTAGTCTGTGTATAATGCACTTAAGTTCATGTGTAGTGTAGGCACCAAATTTTTTCAAAGATTTTGAATATTAAATCAATTGCATAAAAAAACCTTGATTTTTTTTGGATTAGTTTGCGTTTTTACATGCAAATTTGTTTCTTTATGATTTTTTAAAACTAGTATATAGTATACACTATATATTAATATTACATATTATTATTATCTGTATAATATACTTCATTATAGCATATCATTATAAAAGATTAGTGAATTCCTCCTTCTAAAAAATCTTCTCTTATGGCTCATCTAACAAAAGTTTAACAGATCACACTTAATTGACATTTTAGCAGTAGTAATTGAATGCTTAGTCTTATCCCAAGCACAAATATAATATTATGCATGCATACTTGATGGACAATCAAAAGAGTAATATTTTCTTTCTTTCTATTTGACAAATGCATTTTCTCCCAGAAACAAAAAGCAGGTTTATCCTCTTCAACGTCAAAAGCCCATCATCCCCAACGGATCAAGAAGAACAACATTCGATATCTTCATAATTATTCAACCCTTCCATCAAGAATCACCTTCTACTGGTTTACCACACTCTTACGATTGGGCTATTGGCATCCACTTGAGGAAGAAGATTTGGGAGATTTGCCAGACGAGGAGAAAACATCAACACAGCTTAAAAGATTTCAAAATGTTTATGACTCTGAGCGGGTAAGGAGGAAAAACACAAACACACTTTAAAAGAAACATCATCATGTATCTTACTTTTTTTACACATGTTCATCTCACACTCAAGTGGATTGTTTCTTTTTTTAATGATTGATAAGATAAGATCCCCATGATGCGCATAACATGTAAGGTATTTGTTTTACATGTGTAATTTAAATTTTTTTTCTAAAGGGTTTACATCCAGGCGACCTGTTTAGTTTGTGGAGATGCTTGTTCAACACCATTTGGCCATCACTCATGGTCGGTGGTTTATTCAGGCTTTTGGCTGATTTTACCGGGTTCATAGCGCCACTTGGGATCAAAGGCATTGTAGCATTTACGGAACTCAACTATACTCTATTTGATCGCGGCAGTGATGATGAGGAAATCCTTGAAGATTTGGGAACAGGATCTTTGGGAAATTTGACAATTTCACAGTTGATTTCCAATGGATACGTAATGGCACTAATTGTACTGCTTGCATCCTTTCTGCAAAGTACTTTTTCACAATGCTCTACCTTTCTTGTCAATTCGGAAGGAATTCATGTAAAGTTTGCCTTGCAGGTATGTAATTTATAAAATACTGTAAAGTAAATTGCATATATAAAAAAATCTTACGCTTTTTCAACTTTGTCTCGATTGATTAATTACAAAAAAAGATGTGTAGACGTGCAAACACTTTGTAAAAAGATATATGTGATCATCATCATCCTTAATGATGGTCCACACAAAATGAGTAATTGTTTTGCCCTCATCTTTTGCCAGCATTTTTTTAAAAGCTTTTCTTTCTCTTACGACGAGATGAACGACAACATGATTGAATTCATGCTGTCTATTTACATACGTTTACACGGACACACAGTGTGTAGTGTGTATCATTATAATAATAACATGCATGACAAGAAAAGTTACTGTCATTTTTTTTAAAAACTTGTAGTAACTAGTCATTGCATGCACACAAGACACATCTCTCTGTGTTGTGTAGTTAACAGTATTAAATGATGCGGTACACAGTGTAATAATTTTTTTGTTACATAGGTTTGTTATGTCCTCTCAAAAAGTTGAGTGGACAGTCACGAGTTTAAGATCATCATTATAGTAATTTAAACTTCAAACACGTTTCAAGCCGAGTTAAACTTTAGGTTGTATATTTATATTATTTGTTCAGAGAGGTTCATCGACGAAAGATCAAAAGAAAAAAAAATGAACAAGAACAGTAGAATAGGTTGTCAGATTGATTTCCTAAGCAAGTTGCTTGCATATCGCTGAAAATAACATTAATATTTTGTACATTTTGTTGTCTGTTCTGTCGGTCTTCAGTCTTCATTCACCACAAGCTCGTGTTGATGTTGTCATCATAATCTTTATGGGAGTCTTAAATTCCATAAAGCAATTTGACTGGTCGTTTTCACTTAAAAGTTCATAGATTTAATACGCAATAAATGCACTGGTATTGCACGAAAGGGCATTTAGGGGTGCCTGACTTTATGCTTGATTTTTTTATAACTGCAAAGTTGAATAGTAATGGTATCTTCAACAATGCAATGGTGAAAGGAAAGCTTGCGCTTAAACATTAAAGAAGAATGGAAAATTTAAGAAAGAAAATTCTAGTAATTATGAATCATTATCATAATCATTTTCTTTTCTTTACTAAGCTTTTATTGTCTTTTGTGTGCATATATGAATGAATGATGAAACGACATGAACATTTATTTTGTAATGTTTATTGTTAATGTTAATGCGGGTTTTAAAATATAATTACTCTGATTTACAGGCATTGATTTACAAAAAGTCCTTAACTTTGTCCCCCACCAAAAGTGCGCATAATGTTGGCACAGAGGATCAAAGTGGCACTTGTTCAAATGGCGCATGTAATAATGACAGCAATGCAGCAGTAAAAAATAGAGAAGAACCAGACGAAGATGCAGATGCTGAGGACGATAAGGAAAGTAGTGGCACCTCCTCGACAAGTCACAGCAGTAGCGCCACAACCCATGGATTTGATAATGGGTCTATTGTGAATATCATGTCGGAGGACACCAATAACATTATGATGTTTTTTTGGATGGCTCATTTCATCTGGGCGATCCCGCTTAAGGTAACGCTTAAATTTTTTTAAACCAACCAACCCAGTAAACATACTCATCATATCTGTAAATATGATGACATACCAATTAAAAGAAAAGAAAACCATTTATAGAAAACATGCTGCGAAACAACAAAGTAGAGAGATGCTGCAAAAAAAAACAACAATAAAATTTGCTTGTGGTGTGGTGTGGTTTTTTTTTTCTACGCACAAGTCATCAAAATCAGGATGGGGTACGACGACGACGTTGTCAAATGATTTATTGTTGCAAAAGAGCTCTCATTCTCAGTCATCTCATCAGCTAATAAAAGTGATATGAAAAGACAGTCCCTAATCTAATTCATCTTGTGGTATTATTATGATGAATATTTTTAAAAATTTCGGTACAAATTTATTACTTAGGACTGTCATGATGATAAAAACAAGAAATACTTGTAGGAAACATGTATTATGTTAATTTTTGTCTGTGGCTGAAAATAAGATGACTTTTGCCTGTACTCCAGATTCAGATCTCTTGGTAGAAAAAAAAAACCAGACGTGAAGATACACTGCAGTTGTCACTCAACCAAATTTTGTTGTGACTCAATGAAGCGTGTAACCATCATGATGGCATATATCGTATCGAGCTGTCATGTCAATCATTTTATTTTTTTGTTTCTTATTTTTAGCTGGCGATACTCATGACTCTACTTTACTTCCAGCTTGGCTATAGTGCTTTGATTGGGGCTGGAGTTTGTATTTTGATAATGATTCCACTTCAGTTTCTCATCGGGAAAAAAATGTCATCCAATTCCAAGGAACTGATGGTAAGCTGATTACAGGTATCATAACAAAAGCAACAATGTTCATTGATGTAACATGCTTGTGTATGTGATATAATATGGTATAATCTATTATTATACTATACTTGATGCGATTTTCTTTGAAAATTGGGATCACGTTCGTTTCACAGTTGCCCACATTCCCACAGAGATCTTGTATTGATTCAGTAATCTTTAAATTAGGGTTGCGGTTTTATCGGCTTTTTTATAAAGAATTCCCTTTTTAGATCAGCTCATCATGTTTAGCATCTTGCTTGAATGGTCTACAGTCTACATTGTAGCGATTAAATAGGGCAGGGCAGACGTTGGGTAAGCATGTGGACTGGACCTGGTTCAGTGCAAACGAGTTGTAGCTTTGTATTCACATGAGAATTCATAAATAAACTATAAACTTACAAAATTTATATGTATAGTATTTGGTTTAAATGTAATATAGTAATATCTATACAATGTAGAATTCATTCTCAGGCAAGCGAACTGAATGATTATAGATATGGAATATTAAAAGGCTAATGAGTTCATTTCATTCTGTTTTAATGAGCTAGTCGACCGATTTAACATTTTTAGATATCATATCAACATTGGCTTAGCACCTTGTTTATCTCTTTTACTACTTTGCAGCCAAGCCTTTGTTCACATCACCACAGTAACCGTAAAAAAATGCTTCTCATAAAACTTATTTTGTTCTCTCCTATTCACCACGACCATCTTTGATTACAATTCTGTAATATAATCAATCACTAATTAATACCTGTTACGTTTATAGCGTATCAATGCCACTGCACTGCATAAAAATATGATGGACATGGAGAAAAAAACGAGAGCGTTAATAATTATACTAGATAACTGGCGTCGTTCCACTTTAATATTTTGTATTGAGTAATTAATTTCCCACTTTTATACATAGGTTATTAAAAGCAGTGACATTTTTTTTGTAAACTTGGCGTGTCGTGTTCATTTATCTGCATCAAAGGCTTTCTGCATTATATTGGACGCCTTCTAATGTCTAATCGCTTGTCTTTAACAATAACCGTTCATTTTAATACATTGAATGTGAAATGAAGGCACAAGAACAAAGAATGACTTTTTTCGCACTTCTTTTGAGCAAGGAACGAATAAAGATGCCTAATCATTTTGCTCCAGGTACATAAAATTGAATAAAGTTGATTATCTTTTATCTCCCTTGTTGGTTTTTGTTAGCCACGCCACTTATAAATGAACAATTAACGCAATAAATGTTGCAGCAATTTCATAATCATTTTTAATGATTCATAATGCTTTTCATTATACCTCAAACTTTTTAGAGACAGTATGTATGTATCGTAAGTTGGGGATTTATGCACAAACACAATTGAATATTTACGGGAGTATTTATAGAAAATGTAATACAAAATGTATGTTCAAATCAAAAGGAACGAAATCACTAAACACCATTTCCATTTTGCCTAAAAAATAATATTCCTTACCTTTTTCAGGAACGGTGTGATGAACGCTTGAGAACAATCAGTGAAATTCTACAAGGAATCAAACTTCTAAAACTACATGGATGGGAGCACCTCTTCAGTCAAAAAGTATTACACATTCGTGAAAAAGAATTGACAAATTTGGACAGAGATCTTCTCTACCGCTCGATTATGAGTAAGAAACTTCAACAGCAACAAAAATCAAAACTACCTTTTTTTCTGATCATGACATAAGCACATTGCATGCTGAGAGTGTTTAAAAAATCATAAAAAAATTACATTATGCCTCATGAATGAATGAATGAATGCCTCATCTTTTTTTCTTGCCATTGTTGCCCTTTTCCAGCGTTCCTGACTCACATCTCGTCAGTCCTCGTGACAGTCGTGACGTTTGGTTTGTACCCATTCATCGAGTCAGACAAACTTGAGCCACCCAAGGTTTTCGCTGGGTTAGCTTTATTCAATCAGCTTACCGTCCCATTATTCATCTTCCCTATCACCGTCCCTGTCGTGATAGACGCTTTGGTAAATTCTTCTTCTCACACATACAAGATGTCTTTTAAATGACTTGTATTTATTTCCTGCTGTATAATAAACATAACAAGACATGGCATGACCAAAAGAACAAAAAAATTTAGCACATGGAATGCCATCAGTTAAAAAATGTGTACAATTTTATAGGTTTTTAAGCAGCAATGCATCTTGATAATGATCTCTCTATTTGTATTTTATGAAGGTAAGCGCTCGACGTGTGCGAGAATTTCTGCTGCTACCAGAAGCCTCCTCTTTGCCGGAACAAGAAGCTGAGAGCAATAATGGGAATAGTAGTGGAACGGGAAAGGACGAGGGTCGTAAAAGCCCAGTGATCATTAAACAGAATTTGGGTCTTCCTATGAACAAATGTAGAAACGTGGCCGATCTGCAAGCCAGCACAGACTCTGTATTTGTTTTAGAAAATATCGCAGAAGATGAAGAAGAGTTACAGGATTACAGTGTTGGTGGAAGTAATAAAGATTCCTTGGAAGCGGATAAGTTGCTTGGAGAAAATGAAGTAGAGCTAGAAAATGATGAGGATTATGAAAAGAAAGGGTTGTCAAGTGACATAATTGGTAATAATGTTGTGTGGGTGAAGAATGGCAGCTTTTCTTGGGATGAGTCAACATCAGCTACTTCGGCACACTTGAGTACACTGCCTGGTGCAAATAATCACCAGCACAATGGTAAAAAGTACAATAACCGTCAAAGTCGCAGTCGGTCTAATGGACTGTCCGAGATTTCTGTGGAGATTCCAAAGGAAAAGTTGACTGTTGTGGTGGGGCCAACCGGCAGTGGGAAAAGTTCATTTATCAGTGCAGTCCTTGGGGAAATGCGGAGAACTGGTGGGGAAATGAGTTGGGCTGTGAATATGGGTATTGCATATGCAGCACAGAAGCCATGGATGTTGAATGCAAGTGTCAGAGAAAATATTCTCTTTGGGAAATCCTTCAAACCGGGACGATACAAAAAGGTTATACAAGCTTGTGCTCTTGAACCTGATATTGACATACTGCCAGAAAATGATTTTACGGAGATTGGACAGAAAGGGATTAATTTGTCAGGAGGACAGAAGCAACGTATTGCAACGTGAGGGAATAAAAAAATATAATATGTATACTGGCTGAGTGAGATGTGATGATGTATGGATTTAAAATGAAACTAAATGTTTTTTTTTCGTGTGTAATGGTTTTTTAGGGCTAGGGCATTGTACTCAAACGCAAATGTGGTAATTTTGGACGATCCACTGTCAGCTCTTGATGTGGAAGTAGCACATCACGTGCTGGATGCAGGGATCATCAAATTCCTGTTGAGATCCAGAAGAACCGTTATCCTGGTCACGCACCATTTACCAGTATTACACCACGCACATCACATAATTGCAATGGAACGAGGAAGAATCAGGATACAAGGAACCCTCTCTGAAATTCAAAGCCAAGACCCAGAGTGCTATAAAGAGTGGCAAGAGATGATTAGTCAGAAAGAGCAAGAGCTCCATATTCAACGAGAAACTAGGACAGCGAAGGAGAGATGGTCTTTGTTGAAACTGGTATCAAGAGTGGGTCTTCAGTTTAAGTACAATCGAATGGCTGACAAGTCCTCGTGGAAAACGGACGAGGAGACGAGTGCACAGCTAGAACCGTTTCGGAAGAAAAAAGGAACTTTCTCCCATTACAAGAATTTGTCTCATGACATATTCCTTCCGAGTGATGAGTGCCATGATGAAATGATGACACCTCTTTTACGTCGACGTGCTGTGAGTCGTACGTCAAGGGATAGTAGAACTTCCGCAAGCTCTAATAAACAACATGTTCCCCTTCAAAGAATGAGTAGTCTTCAACCTGAAACGATTGCGGGTAAAACAAGGAGTCCCTCAGTTAGTAAAAAATTTAAAAGGCTTCAGTCCCTTCCGGCAGAAGATGACGTTGTAGGGGCAACAAGCAGCTCACCAAATTCTCCTTTAAACATAGCAACAAAGAACCCAACAGCAGCAGGAAATCCTCCGGTTGTTGGGATACCACGATCCGTGGTATCGACAAGTGAGGTCCCCTGCTCACCTAGTCCCCGTGTTCAAGATAATCTCTTCAAGAAACTATTCAGCTCAAAGAAAACAATGTCATCCACAGGATCCTCAAACCCCGAGCTGGAAAAAATTCCCAATCCAAATTCCCCCTCGTCTGCTCGTCTCCCTTCAAACGTTTCTGGGGCAAGTGAGGGGGATCTCACAGAAGATGAAGTGGAAGATCCCGAAGAAGCTCTTCTCGCCCGGGAAAGTAGCCAGGATGAGAGAGAATACGGTAAAATACCGTTAAGAGTGTACTTATCTTATATCACATCATGTGGTAAGGTTGTGAGTGGTCTGTACTTGTATTCCGCAATTGGTTACGAGGTCGTTCGAGTTTACACAAACTTTTGGCTGAGTAAATGGAGTGACACTGTGTACCAATACAAAGATGATCAAGAAAAGTACGATGAGATCATGTCCTACTATTTTAGTGTTTATGTGATACTCAGTGTTGCCACTGTCGTTGTGTCCCTCTCGTGTAATTTGCTGGGTAAACAGGCTGGAGCCAATTCTAGGGAGATCCTTCACCAGAGAATGATAGATCGAGTTGTCAGATGTCCTGTCAGATTCTTTGAGAGTACGCCCATTGGAAGGATTATTAACCGGTTCTCCTCAGATGTTGCAGTTGTTGATCGTGTCAGTACACACAAGAAAAAAAAATTCTATATAAATAATTCATATTTTATTCAACCATGAAATTTTGCAAAACACTAAATGTCAACATTAAAACACTAATGATACATACAAAACCATTATTTTTCAACTTGTCAATTGTCAGTATAATCTTTTCACTTTAAAAAAAATCTAACATTTTTTTATCCGAATTCTACAAGTTGACGAGGCCACTTTTATGGTTTTTTTTCAAAAAGAAAGTTATCCAAGTACCTATTTTAATTTATATTTATTACTGTAATTTACAGAAACTATGTATTTCCATGCAACGCTTCCTCCAATTTGTCTTTCTCTGCTTTTCCGCCATTGTCGTAAATGCAATAGTGAATGCGTGGTTTCTCGTGTTGGCTATACCCATCGTTGCAATTTACTACTACATTCAGCGATTCTACCGTTTCTCTTCCAGGTAGGTATAAAGTTACACTTGTATTTTATGTGTGATGTGATCTCGTGTACTAAAAAGTAAATAGCAGTAAATTCTTTGGTAGTTTCAAGATGATAAACTAGATTAAATGAATGGAATTACATAAGCAAGTGGAGAGAATACTTACTGAAAAAGCAAGCTTCATTTAATTTGTAATGGGTTTACAAAGGAAAATGGAATGATGATGATGATGAGGAGGAGGAAGATATCAAGTGTACGTATTTATTTATTTTTTTGTAGGGAACTTCAGAGAATACAAGCTATCTCTAGAGGTCCTATCTACTCCCACTTTCACGAGACTTTGGAGGGATTATCGACAATCCGGGCTTTCAGAGAGCAGAACCGCTTTACAAACCAAATGCTCGAAACTCTTGATTCCCATAATAAAGCTGATATGTTTATCAACGTCGGCAATCGCTGGTTGAGTATTTCTCTGGTAAGAAACTTATTTAAATCAGAAATGAAGTGCTTACGTAAGTAAAAACTTTAGAAAAAATATTATAATTTGTCATGAGACAAGTTTTGTTCTTTGAAACGTGTAGTTAAATATTAGTTCATACATAAAAAATCTTAGACAACAAATTACATGTAATCATTTTCCAAAACAAAAAAAATCCGGGCTGTTTTTTTGTTGTTTAACTTAAATTTGTGTGTGTGGTAGTCGTTTTTAGGATTTTGAAAAATATGTGGCTATGGCCACTTGCCAAAAAATCCTTGACATGACATTATTGATTTTTTTAGTGAAGCTGCTATGTACACTGATCATGACACTGGGAGCTCAAGGATCACTATTTCCTTAAGCACCGTTACTTCCCCCTCTTTATTAGCTTGTTGATGGCTGATAAAGCATACGCCCAGCCCATCTATTCGGTTTATTATAGCTTGTGGGTGTAGATGGAAGGGTACATGTAAAAAAAACACTGGGGAAAGTTGAATGTGAATTTTTTTTACAAAGGTAGCTTTCTCTCTGAAGCTTGAGTTTTCTCTCATGTGTAGTAAATCTTCCCAAAGAGCATTGTTAGAGTGTTTGGTGTGGTACTTGTATAAATGGTTATGCGTTAACATGGTTTTGTAGTTAAGTTTTTTTTTGTGTGTTGTTGAAATTTTAATAGGATTATCTTGGTGGCGTGATAGTATTTTTGGCAACACTTGCAGCTGTAGTTTCATCTTACATCTATCCAGAAGCTGTAACTGCCTCGATGGTGGGCCTCGCCATTAATTACACTTTGCTGGTTCCCGTCTACCTCAACTGGGTAGTCAAGTTTCTGGCTGAAGTGGAAATGTTCATGAATTCTGTGGACCGAATAGATAGATATGCGGAATTAGAAATTGAGGATTATGAGGGAGTAATCCAGGAGACCTCTCTTCCACAAAATTGGCCAACAAGTGGGGAAGTGAAATTTGAGGATATATCCGTGCAATATGGGCCTGACAGGCCTGCTATCATTTCGGGGCTGAGTGTTGATGTGAAGGAGAAAGAGAAAGTGGGAATTTGTGGGAGATCGGGCAGTGGGAAATCCTCCCTGCTTATGGCTCTCTTTAGAATCTCTGACGTGAAAAATGGACGTATCCTAATTGATGGTGTGAACATACATGAAATCCCACTTTTAAGGCTGAGGTCAAGCTTTTCCATCATTCCACAGGAGAATATTATGTTCAGCGGGACATTAAGATTTAACCTAGACCCAGAAGGGAAAATTGCTGACCTTGACATTTGGTCGGCACTTGAACGCTGTCAAATGAAGGAAGCTGTGAAGGATATGCCTGGACAACTTGGCAAGTGACACGATAAAAATGTAGTTTGCATTTTTATCTAAAATTAGGATTTTATTATAAATTTATGGTTATATGTTGGGTTTTTTTATTACAGACGCGGAGATCAGCTATGGTGGAGAAGACTTTAGCGCTGGGGAAAAACAATTGCTCGCTTTGGCACGAGCTATTCTTCATAAATCCAAAGTTGTTATAATGGATGAGGCAACCAGTAGCGTGGATTTGGCCACAGAACGTACTCTCCTTCAAGTGGTCAAAGACGTGTTTAAAGATTCCACTGTTCTAACTATAGCGGTAAGACATAAATTCAATACTGATTAGGATCAGATAAATGAGTAATGTTGACAAGAGCAAAGGGATAAAAGTGTTAGTGGGATGGGGGGACAACTCGACTGCTAAAAGGGGTGTTTTGAGATAAAGATAATAAATTTTGAACTTGTGACTTAAGTGTGATAAAGTTACTATCCATATGCCTCCGATAAAGCTCTTTTTAGACCCATTTATTTTTTTTGGAGAATTTAAAAAGCTTAAAGACCACATCTTTTTGGTGTAATTTTTTACAGCATCGCCTTGACACAATCATTGACGGGGATAGAGTTCTTGTCCTAGAAGATGGGAGGCTGGTGGAGGATGGAAATCCTGCGATTCTAATCAAGAAACCGATGAGTCATTTTGCTACGATGGTGAGAAACGCCGGTGAACAAAATAGACGAAATTTTTAATGTAGTTAATAATTATATGGAATACTTATGGCAATAACGTAACAAAAGTTTAAGAAAAAAACAAGTATTTGTTTTGCAAATAAATATTAACTATTTTAAACCTATAAATTTACCCGTGTACATCATTTCCATTAAAAAAACAGAACATAAGACAATGGTTAATGAGAAGAAAAGAACAAAAGATAAATCCATCCCTCATCATGTTCACTTGTTTTTTTCCACTCTTTAAGGCCCTCTCTCACAATCATCTACTTGACTAGATGAAAGAAAGAAAAAGTATTTACGACAAAGCAAACAACTTTTATTCCTTGTAATTACACCCTATTCTTCATTTTCCGACTTTTAGAATTTATTGCTTCCAACCTAGCTTTTATGTGACTTTGCTTTTGCATTTCTGCTTTGCTTACCAACCAACTTTTTGATGTTTGTTTTTTATGTTCGTTTCGTGTGCACAAAGTGGTGAGTGGTGATGGTTTGTTTTTGTGCAGATCTGGGGGAAGTGGGGGCGAAAATCTGAGAACATAAAGATGATGCATTAATTATAAGTATAACGCAACGTAACAAATTGCTTACCTTTTTCATCTATTTTAGCGATGCCATGCATTTTTAACTTTACAGCACTTTTTAACAAAAATGGTACTGGCTGAGAGTCACACGTGAGGTGTATGAGTCAGTGCTTTATGTTTATACGGCAAGCGATGCACGTTGAAGATAATGTGATGCTTGTTATGAAGATGAAGAGTGAAATGCTTACAAAAACGTTGATATTAGGTAAATGAATGAGTGTGATAGAAGTATAAAAAAAAGTTTGCACAAAAAGTTTAACTTATTTATACATTTCCTTTTAAGTTGTCACTTTGTTTTTGAAAAGTTTTTTGTGCAACAGTCATACAGACACTAAAAGTAATTCTAGGAGAAAGAAATGTAAAAAGCATGAGCGGAGCGGATGTGTAAGTGAAAAGGAAATGGCTATGGTGACTGGTGACAAGTTAACATTCATTTGTGTGTACTTAAAAGATACTATGCGTAATAGGTCATTTTTATGTGATTCTGTATACATTCTTACTTAACACACATCAATACAATAGGTTGGTGTTTAAAATCTAATGCAATAACAGGTACTTCAAATGAGTGGGATGTTGGCAAACAATAGATCGAAGGTGACAGGACGTGATCCACATTTTACGAAACAAGCTTAACAAAAGCATAGGTACATTTGTTCCAAGTTAACTGGATTTACTGTTGGGACAGGTGCTTAAATATGTAAGTGCAATTTTATTGTATAGCAGGTAAGTATATCGGTTTCTACAAATAAACATAAAAATAGTTTTTCTAGGAAAAGTACAAACATGAACACTTGTACACTTTCGTTATAGCCTCAGTGCAGTGGAAAACAGTATGAAAATATGAAATTTAAATGTAGGTAGACTGCGTCAATGCCTGTGACGGCCGTTTTTACTATTGTACTGCAGCCATAATCGCGTAAGATGATCTTGATGGCGACTCGAAAAATAAAGGATATTTCACATAAGAAAATCTCAAAGAATATAAATAGCAATATTTTTAAAAAGTGCCTGGAATCAAATGACGAGTAAATCTGTTTTATTCAGTAGATTGGTAGTGTTCGCAATGTAAAATTATCATAACTTTATGAGCAAAATTGTCATATATTAAACTTAACTTAAGGGACTGAAGAACATTCTAAAAATTATGTTTACCAATTCAATTGTCATGTAACTGGAGAAATACGTAGTCTTCAAAAATTAAAACAAAATACGCCTTTTTGCTTTCTCCGCCGCAAAAAAAGAAAGAAAATTCGTAAGTGAAATAAGGAAATAAAAGTGAAAAGTGAATTAAGTAGAAAGAGCATAAACAACGCAACGTCATTAACTCAACATTTCATTTTTTTTAAAATAAAATATGATCTAGCCATGTATAAACTCACAGTGTTCTAAAAATGTAATTGCTTTGCTCGTTAAATTTTTATACATTTTTCAGACGCATATAAGATGACAGTCTACTAAGCTACCATTACCATAATGTAAGCATGTATTGTTTATCATATAATCATAATAATTTTTTTCGGTGTCATAGACCCCTTTAATAACAAACAGAAAAAGACAGTATCTTATAACTTTAAGTTGTAGAGTGTGTAGGAATGCAATGCAAATATGGAAGAGGACGGTAGGCAAAAGTGTATAAACTTTCGATTTGATTCCTGTTTCAGACTTTTTTTAGTTTTCTCATTTTACTAAGAATCTAGCGAACATTGAC
This sequence comes from Entomobrya cf. arborea Gr-Col-00668, assembly GCA_034699025.1. Lineage (NCBI taxonomy): Eukaryota > Metazoa > Arthropoda > Collembola > Entomobryomorpha > Entomobryidae > Entomobrya > Entomobrya cf. arborea Gr-Col-00668. The sequence continues at coordinate 21,206 of JAQIWN010000001.1, read as the reverse complement.
ATTTCCTTTTTGGAAAAGGTAGAGATAAAGTAATCTGACAGGATGAAACTATCTCTTTGCTATTGGCAATCAGGGGATGACAGGCGAATGAATATTTCATCTTAAAATAAAGATAAAAAAAGTTTTTTTCCCTAACTTTATTCTTCTCTTTTATTGGAAATATGTTTATACGAAGAAATGACATGACAGCATAAGTGATTTTGTTTTAAGGTGGTTGTGGGTTTTTAAAATGTCATGCGGAATTTGAGCCCATCCATCCACACTCCACACGACAAAACGACAAACAAAAAAAATATAAGCTTTACTCTAACTGATTATATTACAAAGAAATTTAACTTGTTATTAGAAAATAAATTATTGTAATAGCTTTACATAAATAGATCAAATTGAAATTTCCGTCTAAAATACTTTTCTAAATCTGTATTACTTTTCATAGCAGCTCACTTTTATCGAAATCCGATTCACGCTGGTCATAAAACACATTTCCTTTTTAAATCTGTTCCTTGTTTAACCAGAAAATTACAAGTTTACAAAAGCTTTACGCATTTTTAATTCTTATCATTTTTTTTCTTTCTTTTTATCCTAACATACTGAAAGACCTAAATTTAACACACCATTTATCTTCTTGGACACTTCAACAGCTTTTCACACTCACATTTTTTTTACTCCCATTTTGCTAAACAATACAACGCATCGTCTTATTTAAAAAAGTATCCGTAAAAGGGCATTAAAAAAGCTTTATTCACTCATCCCATCATACATTTTCCATTAGCAACCTTTTTTATACAAACTACCAACGCTTCTTGAAAAAAAACTTGGTAAACCTTCCATACGACAATGACAATCTCCAGTTTTTTTGGACTCTTTCTATTTTTTGCTTCTAATTTTTGATATCCGCAGCAGAACATAACGCGACGTACCATTTCATATAATAATTTTTTTCGCTTTTACCTTTCAGGCTTGCCTTTTTCTCTAGCTTTGCTTTACACCTTACTTAAATCCAATGAAGAGATGGCAAAGCCTGAAAAAAACGTGGTTGTTCCACATCCAATCTTCCGTCTTCTTTGCAACTTTTTGCTCTGATGATGCGATGTTTTTCTCCCTTTTTCTAATATGTTCAGTCTGTCTACTTTTTTTGGCTTTTTGCTTACTGTCGCGTCTCTCTCTCTCTCTCTCTCACTTCCATATAACCACTACAAGGTAAATTTCCATACGCACGAAACTACCAGGTTTATTTTTTTACGTAGATAAAAAGTAAGTGGTACAAAAATGTGCATAAATGATGAAGACTTCTTAGACAAGTCAGCAGCAAGAAAAAAATTCACTGCTCTACTCTATCTCTGCCTTTTTGCTACACTCACAAAAGCTTTCTTATTATGATTATGAGTAGACAGACATACATACATACCACCTTCCTTGATTACGTAATATTTTCCTAAATATAATGTTACAAAGGAATATACATACCTAGAAAAATAATATTCATGTATATTACATAACCTTTTTATAATAAACAACATATTTATCCATTTGCTATAACAAGTAGCACAAAACCTTCTCCACCGATCCGGTAGCAAAAGCGGCATGTTATATAGAAAAAAATTGTACATATGGCCAATCTTCATAATATTATCATCTTCTTCTTCTTGATTCTCTTGTCTTGCATTTAGATTGCAGTACGTTTTCAGTTTTCCATGATAAATGTATCCGTGACCATAGCATATTTACTTTTTGCTGGTCTCTCTCTCTCTCTCTCTCTCTCTCGTTTTACAGCGTGTAATACACCACCACCTACATATTTACATGTTATACAGCCAGAAATACAAGTAAAACTTTTTGTCTACGACGAGGACTGAGGACTCAAACTAATATATCTATCCAGAAAGAAAAAAGTTGAATTGGAAGACGAATCCTTCTTGCTTGCTGTGTGTTTCCTTCACTTTCAGTGTAGAATATGAAGAAAATTTACCCAGAACTGAGACAAGCGGTGGTAGTCGTGGTAGAGATAGATGGAGAATAGAGAACAGCAATTGAATCCATGCAAGCATAAAAAGCTAGGTAGATTGTAGAAATAGGAACGTAACAACACAACAAAATATACAGATACGCAACTTGAGAGTTGAGTTGATGGTTGAGAAAGAAGAAGAAGGAAAAACAACTCTTTACATTATTACATTGCAGAGGAGCTCCTGTGTGGTAGCATTTTGTATGCCGTGTGGACGACTTGGACTTGGAATTTTGGTGGTGGTGGTAGCGAAATAAACGGATGGATGGAGAATGAAGAACTAAACCAAAAGCACTACCATTGCAAGTTGCATTGCAACTTGAAGTAAAGTTTGGTAACTTTTGTACAATCGCATTGTACATGCTTTTCGCTTTTCAAAGGAAGAGAATTTACAAAGCCAAGAGAGAAATGTGTATTGTTTGCCTTTGCATTGCATTGCCAATACTTACATGCCAGTTTTTTTTTAGTTAACCAGCCTTGCCTGGTATCTTGTAATTTTCTAAAAGGAAAAGGAATGGGTGACGGTCGCGTCAGTGACGACGGTGGTGGTGGTGGTGTTCGTCGTATTGCATAAAAAAAGCATGTGTACTGTGTACAAAGAGAACCTGGAGACAAGAAGGGCTGAAGAAGAAGAAAAATACAATGAGAAGTAGAACCGCACAAAAAAGTAGCGATTTTTTTGGTGCTGTGTGTGTTCTATTGTAACTGAACAAGCATATTATATTTACATGAGACCACCAACAAAACAACCAACACCACCGCTGCCGCCGCCACCGAACCGACAAAAAACTTAAGTTATGTAATTTGATAGTAATAATTTTGCTTGTTGACTTTGGTTTGTTTGCAATTTTCCGATAATATTTAGTATTGTTTTTACCAAGTTATTGAACAAAAAAAAAGTTTATGAGAAGAAGAAAGAAAAGTTTGATTTGAAATATTAAGGGAAAAAAAGAATAATAGATTGTCTTTGTTTTTTTTAACACATTTTACTGCTGAAAGCATATCTTCAGGGGTGTAAATGGCTTAAATATTGAAAATAAAATCTGCTAAGAAGAAAAAGGAGGAGCGGTACTGATTTGATGACTGAGCTAACTAACTTCAAAAGACATTTATGGGAAAAGGATGAAATCTGAAGCAAAAAAATGGTCAAACAAAAAGATATAAAGAAAAATTGCAAGTGAATATTTGCTCTTGCTTCTTTTTTTATGTGAGTATTAACTTGTGTCCCTATTTTATGTTTTTTTGCATTTAATTTTTTTTTGTTCCGGTGGTGACGGTGGTGGTGGTACTGGATGCGGAGGCGGAACAAAGCTATAAAAAGGCAGTAGCATTCTCTAAAAGATCACCTAAAAAAAGATCTGTCGCTCTTCTTTTCATATCAGAAGGAATAATTTATTCAAAGGAATAACATGTTTATTACATGTTTTATGGAGGTGAACGTCGGATGTTTTGACTAGACCTCACCTCACATCACAATATCACATGTGTGTATTTTTGTATGATTTTGAAGGAAAAAAATGATTAAAAAAGGTACAGGAAAAAAGGGTGCAGATGAAAGCTGATGATGATGATAATGATGTGCTATGTATTCAAACCCAGTGAATTTACACAATACACACAAGACAAGAGAATAAAGACAAGTAAAAGCGATAAAAATTGAAAGAAAAACAAAAGACCTGAAAAAAAGGTAAAATGTGTGCCGTACTGAAAGAAAAAAGTCGTAAATCATTTTTTATCTCTCGTTTTTCCCTTTGCAGTTTTTTTTTCTTTGGATTTTCTCTTGCATCTCTCATCTTTCTATTTTAAATGGGCAAATTATGTGATCATTCCTTTTCTTTTTGGTGGGGTGGTGATATGATGGTAGAAAGTACTTACTGGACTAGTTAGAGTAACAAGAAGTACATTTTTTAATTACCCCTTATTTGTTTTGACTAAAACCCAGACAGAAACTACTGTACAGACAAGACAGGATACAATTTAATTATGGAAGGATGAATGCATTCATCTGACTGGCCTTAAAAAAGGTTTTTTTAAAATCTTGCTCAATGAACATAACGTGTGTGACCTTCTCAACTCAACGCCAACGCCATTTAGTCATTAGTAAAAAGCTTAAGTAACTAGTTCTCAGGATTTTTTTTTATTGAAAAGGAAGTTGTTACTACACTTGCCATTGTGGTTGTGGTATGGTATTACCATTAACCATATTTTTTTTGCATGTAAATAAGCTTATCACTTTAAGTGGTCTTTAGAAAATGGGGCTTAAAAAACATAGCAATTTAATGATCACTAAATTTGCACAATAAAATGCGCTTTTACTCTGGAAAAAAAATCGGTTTCAATGTAAATTCTTCTAATTTCATTTTAAATCACAGAACATTTAAATCCTCCTATTTTGCATGCACTTTGTCAAGTCATAACTTTCATAATCATTACCAAACTAGCCATTGAACAAAAATCCCATAAAAATACTCTTACCTTTCTTCCTTCCCATGAAAAAAAAAATCACATAAAAGTTTTCTTTTTTATTTGATCTAATCCACACAACAAAAAAAATACACGGATTATAAAAAATAGCATGAAAATCATATTTCTTGATATCCTTTTTATTTCTCTGTGGAGGAATCCATAGCACCACCACACCATCAAAATCCTCGGACGGAAATCCAGCAAGATTTCTTTTCATTTTTTTTCAAGAATACATTTTTTTACAACAAAGGCATAACCAAACCAAAGAGAAAAACCACGGTACATCGTTCCTCTCATTTTTATTCTCTCTCTCTCTCTCTCTCTTGCTTATTTATAAAGAGTTACTCAAGTATAAAAAGACTCTGTGTATGCATACATCTCTCTATTTTTTTTCACCACGGCTTCTTTCCATCAGACTTTTATTTTTTTTAGTCCGACAGACTCCACTCCATTTCCAAACACACAAAAATATTATACGCGTATATCTCTATCCACTCTCCATAATAGCATGTGTAGCAGTTCATACTCTACTCATACTTTCATACTATTCATTCAAGGGAAAATAGAAGCAAAACGAAACGAAACCAAAGCAAAAAAAAAAATGAGCAGCAGAAAAACCTTTACTAAACTCTCCATTCCATACTACTCAAGTCACATAGAAAGAAACACAAAAAGCCATCGCATCTCACATCACAAGCAAAACCAAACCAGTAAGAAGACTCACAAAACTAAAAGAGAAAAATAGAGAGAGAGAGAGAAATGCGAAGAAGACGGCGATTGAAAGAAGAACGTTGAGAGAGAGAGAGAGAGATTCCACTATTCCACATTTTATATAACCAACTTTTTTTCCTTCTTCTTCTGAATATCTCCATATATCTTCTCCATCACTCCATCCACCACCACCAATACCAAAGAAAAAAATAATTCTACTACTACTTCTCTGTTTATGCTTGTTAAACATCTATATCCATATTCTTTTTTTATAAACATTTTTATATATGATCATAACCACCTAAAAATATACACACTCTCCTTCTCGTACAACATACAAAATACAACTCAAATATATACATATCTTATATATTTTCTGATATGCATAGGAATTCTCTCACAAAATTTTCATAGATATAATGTTTCTTCTCTCTTTATTCTCATCTTATTCTCTATCTCTCTTCTTTTTCTGCTTGTTTTCTGTGTTATAACTTAACACACGTTTTTTTTTGTTCAAGAATGCACATAGCTTGTATGAGTGTGTGTGTGAAATAGCATGATGTTCTCGTTTTTCCTTCTATTGTGCTTACATTTTATACGTACCTTTTTATATTCTTCAACCTCTTCTCTCTGGCATGGCAATATTGGCGGTGGTGGTGATGGTGGTGGTAGTGGCTCTTGTTTGTGTGCTGCTAGTAAATATACACATATTATAAGTTTTCATATATATTGTACAAGTGTGAGTCGAGTACATACATCCTCCTAAAAGTATAATCATCATGATCATCATCAACAACAACATCAGACCAGGCAGACCAGAGAGCTGAACTGAACTGAAGTAAAGTAGGCAGAGAGGCAGCAGCATACAAACCCAACACAGAAAAAAAAATAATCATCATCATCGTCGTCGTGTGTTTTGTCCTCCTCTTCTTCTCCTTCTTCACTGACTTGACTGCACTACTCTCTTTATTCTCCCATCACCACACTACTCTTTTCTACTGTAGGCGTGTTATGTTCAATAATTTTTTGTCTTATTTGTATATGTACAAATTTTTTGAAAAAAAATAAGAAGGAGAAGATATTTTTCTGCTTACAGTTGAAATAAAAAGAGAAAGAAGATGATGATGTGCTTTAAGTGTTCACATCATCAAACATACACAAACACATACACAGACAATTATAGAAAAAAAATATATATACTGAACTGTGAATCTGATCTGAACTGATCTGATCTGAATCTACACAAGACACATGCATAAAAAAATGTTCACACAAAATAGATATTTTTTGGAGAGTGTGTGTTTGTATTCGCATTTGCATTGACTGATTAGTGTGTCAAATGGAAGGATGATGAGGCCGATGATGAGAGAGGCAACGAGGTAAAATAATATGAGAGATCTGTTAAATAATCATAAAGAGAAATAAGTTGGAAATAGTGAGAGAGGAGAGGAGACAGAAGATCATGTTAGTTCTCCACTAAAACAGATCATGAAAATGATCATAAAGATCTGAGGATAAAGTGCTTTTGTTCTTTGGACAGTATTAAAAGTTATTACAGTTTAGTAGAAAATTTTAAAGATAGAGAAGGACTAAACATAATAAGGATAATGAATTGTGAGAAAGGTTGAGTGTGTTTGGGTTTCTGTAACAAAGTTAATTGTGTATACATAAGAAAGACAATATACACACGTGAAAATGACAAAAAAAGTGATGTCGGTGTGTGAATAATTTTACACTTTACTTGAGTGATCATTTGCAGTGTTTTAGTATTTCTGCAAGGAAATATTCAAAATTGGTATTATAGCTTTTTATGTAGTGATGTAATTTGTATGCATTGTGTGAAAAGTTGAAATGAGACAAAAATGACTAAAAGACTTTTATGCAAAATTGTGTCTATTGAAATCAATGAAACAAGCTATTCAGCTATAAAGTGTGAAGTGTGACATTTGTTAATTTTACTAAAAAGATTTACTGGAAAGAGCAAATGCAAATTTGGTGTAGTGCACTGTACACATGCTGAAAAGTTGTGTTTATTTACATCTTATTTGTTTTACAAGAACAATAAAAGGATATGAAGTAAAAACCGCAATAAGAAAAATTGTGCCAATATGAAAGTTTTCCCAAAGAGATAAAAAAAAAGTTTAAATGTGACTACGACTTGTTTAGCATGATCGATCTTCCTGTTGACATTTGTAACAAGACAAGCAATTGACTATGAAAGATACATAATTATTTGGAAGTAAAGTTGGTAGAAAAAAAAGTAGACATGACACTAGTCTTGGATGATTTCTTTATGATTCCTTTTTTTTGTCCAGTGTCAAAGTTCACTTCAGTCTTGACTTATGTGTGCTTCTCACCAGATCACCAATAATATTTACGACAATAAAAAACAGTAAAGATAATTGTTTTGCTGTAAAACAAGAGTGAAAACAAGAGATACATTTAGATTTTGTGACATACATTGCATTCCTTCCTTTTAAAAAAACACAAGTTTTTATTACAGTAAACTTATCTTCCTATTTTTTAGTGTTCATTGCCAAATAAAAATTCCAAGTTTACTTTATACTCATTTCATTTTGCTCCTCATTTAAAATAGTTCCATAAAAAATAAAGAAGAACTGTGAAAAATGAATAAACTGTTTTATAGTTCCATTTTAAAGCAATTACATTAAATTTGTTTTTTTCTATGCTTTACAAACGGATATTACTACGCATATATATTTAACTTTGATTGTTATCCGTTTTCATAATGATTGCAATTATGGTGGTGTATGATGAATGAATGGGTGATTTCCATTTATTACCTGTAAACTTCAATTACAATTTTATGGATGTGACGACAAAAAAACCCTCACAAAGAGACGGTGCACGATTAAGTCAACAAATTTTTGTTTGTTTGTTTTGTTTGATAAGTAAAACTTTTGTCTGTGAGTGCAAAAAAAAACGACAGATAATTGAAACATCAAAATAATGAATTGTTCAGTTTACTTACATTTTTGCAAAAGATAAATTTTCATTGACTGTTTGCTTTTTAAAAAGCAGCAGTCAAATCAGTTTTTTAAGGAAAGGAAACTTTTATAATGATAATTTTAACATTTAATGTTAGTATCGTTATGAATGAGAGTGATTTGGTTAAAATGATTAACTATGCGTAACTGATACAGCCTCTGTGCAAGTGTTCATTTTACTTTTTACTCATCATTTTGTGTGTGTCTGTGCAAAAAAGTGCAATAAGCACAGTAAGTTGATCATATATTCAATATTTTCATTGGACAAGAAATTTGAGTGGTTTGTGGTGAGAGTGACAGGAAATTATGTAGATGTATGTGTGGAACAGTCATATTAATCACATATAATCCTCTTCACTCCACAAAAGCACGAGGAGATGATGAGTATTAGCATTTTAGCACTCGTCTAATTAAATGAAAATCAATACAAACAAAAAGAAAGTACTATGATAAATATTGCTGTTGTGGTGACGACGTTGACGTCATCATCATCGTCGGTGTCTGTGGTAATAACCCAAGTCTGACTAAACTTGTGCCAGTGATTTTTTAAAAGCAAAATATCAAGTGCTCTCCTTCTGTATTTATCAAAGTTGGTTATTGCGGTTTACAAATTACAACATGCATAACCAAAATGATCATTGCCAATCTACACATCAATCCGCGTGCAGTTTTGTGATGTGGTTTTTGAACAAGAGTAAAATTAAGCATTAAATTGATTTGAACTGTTAAAACGGAAATGGGAAATCATCAAATGGGTTATCAATTTTTGGTTTTTACATTTGTTAAAATGTCATTATGCATGAATGGGTATGTCTAATGAATCTGATGTCTATACACACTGATTTATTTGAAATTACTACCATATCCGGATAATTGTGCATTTACATAAAAAAGTACACTGTCACCTTTTATGATAAACTATTTACCGTGCCCGTACGTCTTATGTATTTGATTTTGATACATAACTAAACTAAATCATTGCCAGTCTTGCGAAAAAAACTCAAAATGTGTTCGTTACTCCATTATTCGCTAATTTACTTGTTGGATTTCTTGGAAATTGAGAAATTCCATCAATTACACTAAGAAACACGTTCGAGGTGCTCTGTCGTGTTGTAAACTGAAAAAAGATAGTACATTAAAAAATGGCACCTTCAACAGTTATAATGCAATTTAATAATGATAATCAATGTCAAGTATTTAGAACTTTTTTAAAAAGAAAAATAAGCTTGCCTTTTATGTGTAGAAGGTTGTTAATCTGTTAAATTGTTTCCAAAATGAAGACAAGTTTAATTCAATTTGCTGGTCAGTATTGTTGGTACTAAGGTAATGCAACACGTTCTCAAGAATGGAGGACCCTGAAATACGTCGTCGTAAGATAAAACAGGAACGACGGAAGGAGAAGGCTGAACGGGAAAACCAAGCAACTTCCACTGCCACAGATGGAGGTGGCATTGGAGGTGCTGGTGGAGGAGGAGGAGGGGGTGGAGGTGAAGGTGAGAGTGCTCCTCCGCCAACAAAAAAGCGGAAAATGAAAAAGAAATCGATTGCCTGTGAAGATATTATTGATGGATTCGCCATACGCTCGTTTAAAACATATGAGGATCTGACGGTAAGCTATATAAAATATAAAATTGATGTGCTAAATTAAAGCTATGAATCGTTACATACCGCAAAGTTTTTTTTACATGAAAAATGATTTAACTTAACATGCCTTCCATATAATATGAGATTTTTATACTCCACCGGAAGTGTCGTTGTCATTATGATTTAAGAAAAATCTCACAGTCAATAACATCCCAAGCATATATCACTGCATCTCTAATCTTATCAGTTCTCATCATCATCACCGTAATTTACCTTATCTTAATTCCCTTTTCCACATGTCTACCATGTAATCTTCTCAACTGGCCGCGTTAGGCCGTGGAATGAGAGAGGAAGTGTTAATGTGATTTTAATCAGAGAGTTGCTCTGCTCCACGTTATAATCTCATTGTCGTTATATCTATCATCTTGGAGTTAATCTCATCTTTACAATCTCTGTCAAATATGTAGCTAGACATGCAAATGCATGCCAGCATTTTGAAGCAGTTCGTCCAGAAAATATGATAGAAAAGTAATTAGATCTCTAAAATAATTGCTGGTTTAAAAATGAAACACATTTTACAGCCGTGTGTTCGTGTGTAGTGTGTAATTCTGCGAAACAGAAGATAAATAACATATTTCACGCGTTTAATTCAGCGATGCAATAAATTCGACGTGGGTTGGCTACTGTTTTTAATGTTTACAGATTTGCTTTGAAGTTTATACGAGTTCCGTTTGTGGTGTGTTATATGTATGGCATGATACTAATCTGTTCTTGTGAAGTGGAGGAGAGGTGTGTACAAAAAGGGCTATACATTCTTCTGCATGTTACACTATATTTCGTTTCGTTGTGTAAATACACTACACTGACTACTGACTAAAACCAAACTTTTATAGATAACATGAGTTTCTTGGCTTGGCGGCGAGAAATTATTAGAAAAAATTTACCTTATCATAAATATCGATGAAAGATAAGTAAATATTAAGTACAATTTGTTTTAAACATTAACAGCCACAAATAAAAAATATACAAATTAGTTTCATATTTATCAAAGCAGAGAAAAAAATACAGTATAATAAGCATTTATAAGCTTTAGTGCGTTGGAGTATAAAGTATAATATGTGTGAAGTATATTATGTATTGCTTGTGAACATTATAGTAATTGTGGATATTCGGCCTTCGAAACTCTTTCCCATGTTAGATCGTTTCTTTTTTATACTTCTCTAAACTAAACATTAGGCTAAGGAATAACGAAGCCTCTCCAAAAATGAAACAAGACATACCCAATTATAATTGGTAGACTTACTAACCTGCTTAACAACATAACAAGCCAATTTAAAAAAAAATAATCTGTGATGGGATTTTGCATAAAAACCCTTTTTTATCTCCAGAGTCAATTTATTATTTTGACTAAATAAATTTGTTTAAAAAACAAAATAGCTAAGCATTTAAGTATTTTTGTTTTTGTTATGTTGCCTCCAAGGTAGACTCAATTTTATAATAGGGATTCAATTGTTGTTATTATTATTAGTCTCGTAAATGTTTGTTATTATCCCCATTTTCAATTTTTTATGGTTTCCTATTAAGCCCATTACTTAATTAAAAGGTAAAGGCGATGAAACGCATAATTATTTGCTTTTATGATGAACTAATAACCTAAAGTTCAGATAACTTCTGTTCACCCTGTCAATAAACCAAACCAAACCACTGATGATCTCTTCCTCTTTTGAACTTTAGAAACATAAAACAAAATATTGCTCAATATAAAGTTATCTCAGTCATATTATCATCACAACAACATTTTATTTGCATTTACACTGTACTAAATAAAGCCATGCCAAAAAAATTGTATCTTGTAACGTAACGAATGAATGAATGAAGAAACAGTAACACACACACCAAAAGAGAGACGAGACAAACAGTGACATCATTCAATTCAAGTTAATATGAAAAAAGGAAGATTAAAATGTTTACATTACTATTATTGTATAACATGTCTACAATGTTTTTTTCTTCATCATCGCTCAAGAAGATTATAGGCCAACAAGTTATTTTTCCTTTTAAAGAAAGTCAGTCTTGTCATGTCTTATGGTTTTTGTATATTGGTGTCATCACTGCATTCATTATAAGTGTCACTTCACTAAATTCAAGTACAATCAATAGAAAAACATGCATGCATGGTGTTTTTTAAGGGAAAAAAACTAATAAACATAAAAAAGAGCCATGAACCATATATTTTTTATTCGTTGGATTTGCACAATTATAACAGTTATAAATTCTGTTACAGTTTTAGTGTAAATAATTGTGGTTGCGTAGTCACAACGTCATTTTTTCGTCAGCGTCAGACGGGGCGGTGCTGGTGGTGGCAGTGGGTGACAGTAAAAAATTACCTGAATATTGTAGATCCACCAATTAAACTGACCAGACTCATTAAAAATGGTATCGACCATTTATCGATAATTGCAACCTTTCTTAAAATCGGCGTAACTGCCACCACCACCACCACCGTCATGACAAAACTGTATCAGATACTTTGTCATAATTACCCATTATGGAAAATAAAGAGTACGATACGAAGAATGCAATATAAAAACAAGCAGCTGCCATTTTTTTCTTAACTTTAAAATGTTAAACCTTTTAAAAAATTCGACTAACTATTTATCTTTCTGCTGTACTACTCAAATAGGTAACAGATTGGTTGTTAAACTGACAACTGCAATAATTAAAGTTGTCCAGCTCCTTATTATTATATTTTTGGCAGCGACATGTTAAAAAAACGAAGAACACAAAAAAGCAAGAAAATTTTCGCGTGTATGTATTTTAATGTTATGTGCTTATTATAAAAACCGCAAAGCAAGCAGCCCGTTTGCCATATGGAATTATATGGGAGGTAATTAACTGTGATGTGATAGGGTTTTCTTGTTCTTTGGACAAAAGCAGAAAAGAAAAAATCATGCACGCAATGAAAATGAACAAGAAGTCTAATGGCTAATGCGAAAAAGTGTGGACTGGTGCGGTGCGATTCGATGGAGCCAAGAAAAAAAATACATTTCGTGTGCAAACAGCAAAGCGCCACCACTGTCTTCTTTACTTAGTTATTATGCATATCTGTTTTGTTCAACTATTTTTTTCCAGAAAAAAATACACAATAAACAACATAGTCATGATTATAATTTTTACAATTAAAAAACATATATTTGCCTTTGATGTTTGAGTAAAAAGAAACACTTCATATAATAACCTTTGACTTGTACTTGCCATTGCATCGTCATGCCATACTATTTTTTTGCATGGAATAAGCAATTTTTTTAAAACCATATTTGTTGCTTTGTGGGGGGAACAAATTAGATTATGCGCTTTGATAAAGCAGGAAAGGATCTGTCAAGTTGTTTTTTCTATTTACATGATTGAAACGTCCGTTTCCTTTCACTGTGCCAGTTTCAATTTTCAAGATAATCTTGTGAAAAATGTGCTACCTTGTGAAGTCTGTTAACACCTTTTATATTCACCTTACATTACACAACATGGAAAATTAACGTTTGTTGCGAAAACTATGCCTCTATTGGTATTCTGTAAGTGTTACATGTTTGTTTTTCAAAAGGTACAATTCCACTAAAATTGAATTAAACAAAAAAAAACTCCTTTACAGAAAGTATTGCAAATACTCAAAAAAAATATATACCAATTACCATCTTACACCACCTAAATGGTTTCATTTTAATTGATAAACAACACCTTAACAATTTGTTTTTTCCCAGGGATAATGAGCTTATCATAAACACTTGGACAAGAAAGCTCAACCATTTCATTTTTAAGTATTAGTCATCCTAAAAAAACTTAACTTAACAAACTGAAGCAAATTAATTGGCTAATGAAGTGTGAGTATGAGTACCGAGTACCACAAAAAAATCACATTTTAAGAATTTTCTGCGAAAAAATGATTTCCTGTTCATACAAATTATAACTCTTATTAGGCACGATTATTGGCTTGTCATAACTTCCCATCATGTCATACTTACATGTCCAGGACATCCGTATTAATGTCACCTGTCACTGTCACCTTTCAACCTTTATTCATGGAAATTAGCCTTCACTGATTAGTAAAATGACTGACAAATATCTTTATCATATTTACAAGATTACCCATTACACAACTTTTTTTACACATTTATTTTCCATCATGTCATGTCAACTAAATGGAGCTTTATATAACCCATTGCATTACTTTTGGAACACACTTTTAGCCCTACTCCGCTAAAAGCAATCAATTTACACATTATTTATATTTACAATACTCTAATTTTACATCACAGTTCAGTAGACAAAACAACTCATATTTGTCCATGTCCAACCTAAGTAAACATAATAACCAGTAAATAATTAAGTGCTAATCAGATTAAGGCATTCCAGTGTATTTATTTTTAAGCATATTATACCAAGTCAACAGCAGCAATTATTTACACTCTTTATTTATGTTTTCCTGTTTTAAGCTTAACAGAAAGTGAAATGCTATTAATAATCCAGATTTGTATTACGTCTACTTAAGTAAAACTGATGATGATAACGTGACGTATTCAGTATTCATTATGTGTATCAAGTAAGTATGCAGAGCGGATGATGATGATGATCATGATGATATGATGTGTTTTTAGCTTTTGTAACAAGCATGTCTAAACAATCTGGTGATAAATCTCTCACAACGTATAATTAGTAATAAAATACACGTTCGTTACGGAATTCGTTTTGTCGTAAAAGTTACTTTTACATGGGAACACCTTCAAAATACCCAAACCCAACTAAACACAATGCAATACAAATACAATACTCACGTAAATCTTGCTTTACATTTAACAAGTATTATGGGCAGTTAACTCAGTCCCTGTCTCCGCGTCGCCACTTAATTTCATCATGACTGCATATTATTCTGCGTAAAACATCTTTTATTTTATTAACCGCATACTTTAAACGTATTGTCATTGCCGTGTTTGCCGTACACACATGTGTGTGTACCAAATACCTTCATCACTTATTTCAAAGTATTTAAAGCTCATAAATTAAAACCCCTTTTTTCCCTTTCATGCTTGTTGAGCTTTAAACCAAGAACGCAGTATCGCAAGTATTTTGTGCAATATTTTATGTGCAATGAATGCAGCATTGTATTTACATGCTTGTGTATTATGTATCCACTTCTTTTTCTCTGTTTGGCAGTCAAAAGTCAATAAATATCACTTGGCCCATCATAAATGTCTTGTAGGATCACATGCCAAGGTGCAAAACCCACATCAACCACAAAAACGTGCTACGTTATGGTTTCCCGATTTATTGACAGACATTTATTTGTTCAAAAATTATTACTTTATACCACCATACCAGTCAGGGTACTTGTTTTGCTTCCATCATCATCACCACCACCACCTAAAAATGAAATCTGGTCTAGTCTATTTTGAACTTGAACACATTTTAGTACAATAACACGATAATAAAAATCCGTCTACTGACAAGCGACAAAAACAACGACGATTCAAAAAAAGGAAGTCACATTTTTTTAAAATGTGTCTCGCAAAATTTATTTCCAAACTTCACGCTCATAAATACTTGCAAAACAAATAATTCACACTTCATCAAACTGAAATCTATTCCCCACTTCTTTTTCACACCTTATAGCATGCTTGTTAGTATAAACCTTACTAAAAAACTTGAATTGTGCCTTTTATTTTTGACTAAACCAAAAAATAAAAACCATTCACCGTTTTTACTACTTTGTTTTCTATGATTCATTATTAGTATTTTGCATTGTATTTATGGCAATGCAATGTCAACGTCAATTTTTACACCCTTTATATTCTATACATAGCTTTATACTTCTTCTTAATACTTAATTAGCTTAACATCACAAATCAACCGTGAACAAATGAATCTTATAAGCTTCTCCTTCTCCTCAGCAAAATAATAAGCATTTTTGTCCAGAAAAGAATTCATTGAATGACTCAACTCAAGACTCCAGAGCTCTCCTCCTGCCTGCTCTATTATAATGATCTTGTAAAGAAAATCCAACACTTGAAAAGCCTAAAATGCCTTTCTCTCTCTCTCTCTCTGAAAAAAAGAATCCTTTGAGAATTCCTCTAAAGAATTAGACCATTTACACAAAAAACCAACCAGCAAATTTCAGCCGACAAAAGAAGACAAGAAAAAAAATACTACGCCGCGATAAAGATCTCCACCACCATCAAAATAAGACTTGTGTTTGTGTAAGAGAGCAAAAGTGTGAATGTGAATACTGAACTGAATTGAATACCATTTGAAAAGAGCAAATAACCTTTGTTGACAACAACAACCTAATTGTTGACATTTCCATTCTCTATCAATCTCTCTCTTTTTTTATCTTTCTTTCCTCTCAAACTCTTTACTAAGTGTGTAGTATTTATACGTTTCAAAGGAAAAGCTTCCAAAATAAAATTGTAAAAGTTATCGTTCATTCGTTCAAAGGAATATATATAAAAAAAATAGTATCATCACTTTTTTTCTCTACTTTATAGCAAGCTTTTAAGCTACTACTTCACAATTCTCTCAAAAGCACAATACCAAATTGAAACAAAAACAATATTGCAGTAAAATCGTAGTAGTAGTAAATCCTTTTATCTTTTATTTTTGCCCGTTTTATTTATTGCTACTTATTCGAGAGGATATTCCTCCAAAAAAAAATGAAGTGTCAACAAGAAATCATTGCTTACCACCTCAATTCTCACACATTTGTCATCATGATTTGTTTTTCATTCTTCTTGTCAGTCTGCACTGCAAAATACATACTTACACATCAACCATACCGACTGCCAACTGCCAACCAAAAAATGCCAAAGGAAAATTCGTTTTTTTAACCTAAAAACATGAGAAAAGGCTGGATTTTCAACAGATCACTTTTCTCTCCTCACATTTTCCTCTACATGACAGAAAAAGTGAAAAACACGTTTTTCCTAAAAAAAAATAGAGTTTGATTTGTTATTCTCGATGGAGGCATTAAAATCTAGTATCATACCAACTTACCAAAGAAAAACCAACCAACCAACTTTTTTATAGATCGGCAGACAAGCGAAAAACATACATAAAAGATGTGTTTGTGTATAGGTATGTAACATAGGTGGTGGTAGTGGTGGAAGATGTGCATAAAAAAGTACATACCTACATTTTGACAAGTTGCTTGTAAGGTTCAAACACTGAACACTGAACACAGACAGAAAATTTTTCTAAGCTTTTTGGTTATTCTAGGAATGCTATAGGCAAAAAGGCAAAGAAAAACTTAAAGCTCAATTTCCTTCCTTCCGCTGCGATGCTGTTGCGATGCTACTTGCTATCTTTCTTGTAAACACTGTACACTACTCTCTCTCTCTATCTTTCTAGCTACATATTTTTTTAAGCATGCATGATATCCAATCCACAATCCACATGTACATGTGAATGTACATGTCTATCTTGAAGCTAGACAAAATTGTAAAAGAGAAAAGGGTGTTGGTGGTGGAGGAGGTGGAGGTGGATGTGGACGTGGTATGATACTAGCTTGGTTTGCTTGAGCATACGCTTTTGTTGTTGAACATTTTGAACACAGACAAATTGGTGTGTATATACTTAATACACAAGGCATTATCACTTTTACTTACCATGAGACAAACACAACAAAGCTAAAAAAGAAAGAAAGAGAGATTGAAAGAGAAAGAAAACATATTTACTAAAGTATAATGTGGATGTGGAAATGGAGAGAAAATGAGAGCGAAACTAATGCACAATGTTATTCAGCTAAAAAAAAAAATAAGAGGAACTATGAAACGAATTGCATGGCATGCAATCAATTTCACTATTTTCTAGCTTTCTTTTTTCGGGGGAAAATAGAGAGACAGAGAGAAAGCAAGAGTTTTCTCTCTGTACACTTTAATTCATTGTTGTTGTGAAAAAGGGAAGCTGGAAAGTGTCAATGTTCGTTAGTAAATTAGTATGGGGGAAAAACAGAGGGTATAAATTCTCTATAATGGTATGTGTTTAGCAAATTATATGTAAAAGAATGCTATGCTATTAGGTATATGTGTAATGTTCCCCTTTTCTAATTAATCTTTTCAAGTTAACTCACTAAGTAGGCTTTAGAGATGCATTGCTTATTTGTTAATCTTATCATTATAGTTGACTTGTTAGCTAGTATGTGTGGTTAAGCTTTTGTAAAATTAATTAAGTAAATATAGGCATTATAGTTAAGTACAGTTCATTGCATACATCTTTGATCTTCGCTACATTACCAAACCACTTATCATAGAGATAGTGATGATGCGTAGTGTGTAAAGTGATACGTGGATGGTTTTCATTCATTTGATTTAAAATGAGATTGTGAAATTAGAGATGATACAAGATTGCGTAAAGTAAGTTAAGTGAAGATTTTGGTGTGAAGATTATAATGAGTGGTTGGGCAAATATTTGATTATTTCACCTTCTAATAAATCCATTAAAGTCCTTCGAAGATGTTGTTTTTTTTATCTTGTCATCTTTTCTTTTGTTCTATTGTGTTACTTCTTAACTTTAAGGCTTGTAAAATAAATCGTAAATCAGAAATTACATGTTTATTAAATAAATATTTATTATCCTTTTCAGCTGAATAACTTTTATAACAAAAGACTTTTGTTTTAGATTTGCAATCTACGTTTGAATTTTTTAAAAAGATTTCGCAATCTAAAAATCAATGCCATTCATAAAGTTATGCACAAGGTTAATATCATACTACTCAATATGTTAAAATCTCAAATGATATGGAAGTCTTCATTTCATGTTTAAACGTTCAATTACGATAATTAATTACAAAAAGGGAAATACAAGTTGGAAGTTTTAATTAATTCAATTAGAATAACCATGTCTTATCAAACCGAACCTTTAGATCTATCTAAAAAGACTAGCAAGGGCTTATCAATGACAAAGATCACTAATGATTCAACTGTTGTAAATGTACAGAGAGCTGTAGCATCGGAATCCGGTGAGTGCAATGATGCCCTTAACGGTGGATCTCAAGAGAGTGGTGGCGCACGTATCAGTGGCAGCGGCGGCGGTTGTGGTTCAGGTGATAATAAAGTCAGCTCGAATGAGTCCCCGAGTAAGGAATCTAGTGGAAAACCCGCATCCACTAAATCACCAAAGAGTAAAAAGAAGGTAAGAGTTAAAAATTATAAAAAGATTTATTTACCTTGGAAGAAATTAGGCACTTAATTATAATAAAAAGATTGTGCGGAAGGAAGGAAATACTCTAAATATGTTAGGTTTCAATCTGCACAGTTTGAAAAATTAATTTTGACGTTTTCTTTTCTTTTGGTGCGTGTACAAATTTATTATGGTTTTGCTATACAACGCCACTCTTTGTGTATCCTTTGTAGAAACTGTCGACAACGAACCAAGAGAACAACTCTTCCGTCATGCAGCCAGATCTCAGTAGGTGTAGTTCTCAGTCAGGAGAACAAGCAAACGGCGGGGGGAATGGTTGCTCGAGTGTTGGTGTTGGTGGTACTCCTCCTGGAAGTGCGGTGATGTTGGAAGTTGGTGGTGGTGGAATGCCACAACAGCAAAGCCATCAACAAACTATACACAATACAAACACAGGGATACATGCACACTCTCTTTCTCAATTACAACCGCAACAGCAACTTCCAAAGCCAACGGCAACGGTGGAACCTATTGCTATAGCTAAACCGCATGTCACGAAAGTACGCAAGGAAAACAAGGAAAAGGAAGGACGTAAAATTGTAAGCTTTATTTTTCGATTTTTTTTCCATACATTTTGCATACATATGGCATAATGGCATTGTAAATCAAAATCAACACAAAAATGGCATTGTAATCATGATCATATCATCTAACATAGCAAATAGTATAATTCACCGGAAGTCAATAAGTTGGTATATTGTTTTACACGCATATTAATAAATCATGATAGTAGTTAATAATTATCCATAACAAGAAATGATTAGCGACATGAGAGCATTACAATTAGTTAGTTTCATGGTCACAATATACAACAATCTAAATCAACATCTTAGTTACTTGACAAGAAGGTCATTTGAGTAATAATGCAAACATAATTAGTATTCCATCTCGTCAAACGCCTGTTGTATCTGCTTAGAAAGTTCCTGATTTACGTCAAATTCTGTTGAGCTATCCTCAGAATGGTCTTCTTTTTCTTCTTCTTTGATCTTTTTCATGACATGAAACACTACCTGGTTTTCTTTCTTGTTGGAGTAGCCGAACCAACTGCATTTTTCCTTTTCATTCTGAAAATCATTCCAAAGTTCGCTGTTCTTCCGACCCCTTAAAATCCGAAGCCTCCGATCATCACTTATCATTTCCCGATGAAAAATCAGCACCGAAAGTGTATCGTCAGTTTTCACCATAGGGTTCAAAAGTATTTCACCTTTAACATGATGATCACCATGATTCGGTCACCTGGTCGTCGTTCTGGTTCGTCGAAGCAGCAGCTGATTTTTGTTTACTTCTCACACATTAAATTTCAAATAATTATTTAGTACAGTTAAAACATTAATCTTAGAGTTTTAAACTTGACTTCAGTAAGCTAACTAAGTTTTGAAGCATAAAATTTTTTGAAATCGCCAGTATACACATGGTTATGGTTCGAAAAACCTTGTGGAACAACTTCATCGGTTCCAGCCTTGTACAAATTATGTTTGGTACCTGGCTGGACTCAGCCAAGGGTAAATTTTAATCTAAAAAAACACACTATTTTTAGTTTTTTGACATACTGGTTGGAACTATTTTACTGCTGGGACTCTAAATGTTTGTAGAAAAATGGAGGCTCCCAAGCTTTTTTGCGGAATCTGTGCGGAAATCATAGAAAAAAAGCACAGGATATTCTGCACATCTTGTCAAATTGCTACACATCGCACCTGTCTGCCTTCTATGTCAGCAACTGATTTTGCACTTGCTAAACTGGCATGGGTTTGTGCGGCATGTGAAGTAATCAAACCTTTGAACCCAATGACACAAGATAAAACTAACTCATCATTTCAACAGCTTTTTAGTGAAAGTTTCTTTCAAACTAGTCAGGCGTCGGAAGGATCCGAAGAAACTGATATCAATTATATTTCCAGACTTCCTGCGGGACTGAAATTTGCACACATAAATATAAATGGAATTCGAAATAAATTCTGTGAAGTGCAAGAGTTTTTGTCAATGGAACACAATATACTTGTATTAGCCATCACTGAAAGTAGACTTAACCCTGAAAGGGACAGTACCAAGGAATATGAAGTCAGTAACTTTAATCTACTCAGAAAAGATAGAATTGGAAAGGAAGGAGGTGGCACACTACTATATGTTCACACTTCATGTGAATTTAGTGTTGTTGAACTACCAGTTGAGCCTCCTCATTTAGTAGAATGTACTATATTACATGTAAAAAA